>JAUELD010113076.1:0-17066 GCA_031471615.1 Aglantha digitale | reverse complement strand
ATGAATTTTTAGACGTAAAAATTTTGGAATTTGTCTTATTCCATGGAGTAGAATGACATATGTAAAAATGAAGGCAATCAAAATTTTTTACTATCAGCCACTGCCCCACTCTTATAAAAATTGGCTCTTAAGTTTATATATACATACTGTTTATTGATGAGTTGATGAACTTCTTCAGTTAATAGGGCTCAATATCATAGATAGAGCTATGTATATGTGTTGAAGATAAATACTTTGATTGTTGTATCTATATTAGTTTCATGCTTTACACAATATTTCAGCCAACTTTTACAACATAAAATATGTTAATAAAAATTACAATGTAGTAGGCTTGTTAAAGTAAATAAAGAGAATGACATCATTTTTTTGCTTTGTGATTCACTACATTGTAATTGTTTTGATGCCTACACTTCCTAATTAATTCCCTTCTTTATTCTCAATTTTTATAAGAAATATCAACGAAATTATATATATGTTATGTATATTTTATTTATTTCTCTAACGCATTTGGCCTTATAAAAGCAGTAAAATGAAAAGAAGAAATAACAATGCATTCCTGTATGCGTACACATGGACAAAATACAAGCATTATGATATAGATAATATAAAATACTATAAGTTACTAAAATACTATACTAAGTGCTACTCTTAAATTTTGATTGTATTCTTAACTCTTAATTCTTTATAGTTTACATTTTGTTACCTGTTAGCCTATTTTTTGTCGTAAAATTATTTACCTATATGTTATTTTTTGTGGAGTTTTCTTTTTTAGGTGACACATGTACGCGTGGATGTCGTTTTTGTTCTGTCAAGACATCTCGCAGACCACCTCCTCCGGACCCATTAGAACCTATAAATACTGCCAAGGCGATTGCTAGCTGGAGTTTAAACTACATTGTTTTGACATCTGTTGATCGTGATGATATGCCAGATGGAGGAGCAAATCATTTTGCTCAAACTGTTAAACTTATTAAACAGTATTCCCCGAATATGTTAGTTGAGTGTTTAACACCTGATTTTTCTGGTGATAAAGATTGTATTACCAAAGTTGCTGAGTCAGGATTGGATGTATATGCTCATAACATTGAAACTGTAGAAAGTTTGCAATGGTTTGTTCGTGATCCAAGAGCGAACTATAAACAAAGCATGAATGTGTTAGAACATGTGAAACTTAATTTTCCAAATATTTTAACTAAAACAAGTATTATGGTTGGATTTGGTGAAAAATCTGAAGAAGTTGTTGAAACAATGAAAGGTTTACGAAATATTGGAGTTGACTGCTTGACAATAGGACAATACATGCAGCCAACAACACGTCATGCTAAAGTTCAAGAATATATTCATCCTAAAAGATTTAAAGAGTGGGAGATACTTGGAAGGGAGTTAGGATTTGCTTATACAGCAAGCGGACCACTTGTACGCTCTTCTTACAGAGCAGGAGAATATTTTATTGAAAATCTATTAAAAATTAAGGAAAATGAAACACAGTAAATTTGTCTTTTTAATTTAAGTGTTTTTCAGTTATAATTTTAAGTATTTCATAACATTTGTAATGAATACATTGCAACACTTTTCTTTATCATTTCTCTTTTTTTTAAGTTATAAGCCACCCTTCAGGTTGTTTTAAGTAAAGGCTCAGAAATTGTATTTAATTTGCAAAAAAAATAATTTTTTCACATTGATTGTTTTAATAAAGACATCCAATAATAAAAATAAACATATTGTAGTTTTTTTGTTTATCTCACTACTTGAGAGTGATTATCATTTACATAGAATATCACCTGTGTTTGTGTTTTCTTTTTTAAAGTCTGGTTATCTAATAAACATGATAGCTCTCTTTGAACATGCAAGGTGTGAAGCTTTATTTTCTCATTTTATTAAAAAATACTAAAACAACTTTTATTCCAATGATGGGCACACTTGTGTACATAAGTCTCTTAGTAAAAGTAGGTCTTTACTAGGAGCTCGCTATATATCATATCGAAAGTCTTTCTTGAAAATGTTAAAAAGCTGTTACATTTTGTACTTCTACTGCAATTTTAATTCCATTGAAGTTTAAAAACTTGCACATAGCTTTTAAAGCTTTTAAATTTTTAAAAAATACTTGACTTTATAGAGAAAAGTTTGTTGTTTAAAAATGTAAATGCTTATAGTTTCTTTTTGGCTAATGAAATGTTAATAAAAAATTCATTAACTTAGAGTAATTTTCAAAACGAATTCATTTCTGATGCTAATTGAAAATTATATAATTTGACTTACCAAAGGCTCACCTTAGATAGTGCTCCTTTCTTAGAAGTGGTGTTTAGAAAACATTTAAATAAATATTTATGAAGATAACTTATAATCAATCATTTTTATAAAATTTCTGTTTTAAGTAATGTTAATTATGTAACAGTTCTACAAAAGTCAAATACTTTTATTGAGCAAAATTTGTAGATCTCAATTTATTTGTATTCACAAGCTCCTGCTAAGGAGATTTATAGAAAAAGATTATGAAGGGTGGGTGTCAAATCAACAAGAAAATAGTATATCTTTACCCACCATCTCAGATTTTGTTCAAATTTGGCACAGTTACAGACATAGACATCAATATGAGTGAGTGAGTTTTTTTTACAAGGTTTCCCAGAAGTCAGTGACTATGCGAGGGGAAGTCCTTGGCTGAATGTTCTGGTGTATTTCATGCTCCCATTTGTGCTACAGTGGTGTTTACTACAACAGCGCTTCATATACCGCTCACCAGACAACCCCAGCTGTCGGATGACTCAAACTGCAAGTTTGAAGCGCTACCAATTGAGCCACACTAATTTTTTTGCCCTAGTTTTTATTACTTCTTGAGATATCATACTTTAAAATTTGCCAGAATTCACCCTTTTTTAGTGATAGTCCTCCTTAGTAACAATCTTAGTGACACTAAACTATTGGTTAATCATTATTGCTATTAGGTACAGTTGTGAAATTTTGCATCTATGGTAATTTTTGTATGGAGAATCCAAATATGAAGTCAAAATGAGCTGAAAAGAAACTACTTGTGTGATATTGAGGTTAATTTTACTTAAAGAAAATTTCTTAGAAAATACGCCTCCGGTAAGTCAGTACTAAATTCCTAAAAAAGGTAATTTTTGATTTTTTTTTTAAATTTGTAGGGTCAATAGTCTATAGTAAGGAACATTTTTGGAAAGTATGGTTATGTTTTTTTTTACTCAAATGTAGTTACAGCACTTTTATGTTAGATCAAATTTTATGCAATTTTTTCTAATATTTTCTATATGTTAATAGTTTGGTTCCTGATTTTTTTTCAATTTCACTGATTTGACACAAAATTTAAGATGAAGTTCAGACAAATAAGTGTAATGTTTCTCGTGTGTTATTCTTAGGTTATTTTCTCATATTTATTTTCATAAAGTACTTACAAGTATTTACTTAAGGAGTAATAAAGCTACATGCTCTTTATCTTTTGTACTTAGGTGATATACTCGATCAGTTGCTGTTGAAAGTATATCAAGCTTTATTTTTATGTTTGTTACTGGTACCCAGCATTTGTCTTCTATTTCAGGCCAACAGAATGATTCACTTGGTTAATTTCGATTGAAAAACTTTATTTCATTATCAGTTTGTTCTTGGTCTATTTCAAGAACTATACTGATGTAATATCTTTTGTCATACAAGCAGCATACATAATCAAATAATTTTAAGCCCTTAATTAAGCCACTGGCTTTTATTGGATTTGAAAACAAATGGGTATGACCATACTCAATATCTTCACTGCAATATTTGGTACAAATAGTACTTTCTTTAATAGGAACAAATTTATGGTACGATCTGGTACCAGGCACACTCTTTATTTACAAATGTCTTTATGTAGTAATGTCTTCAAATCGCTTGTCTTACATCTGTCTGGTTCCATCAAGATCCTCCTTTTCAATATAAATAAATGATATTTCTTTAATGTTTTTTTTGGCAGTATAAAAACATATTTTTTAGATTCAGAATCTGGCCATCTTTTGGTCTTTTAAAGCTTTCTAGGGCAACTAATCTCTTAACTGTGCCTCCAATTCCATCACAAGGTTGTTTTCCATGGCTAGTGGCAAAAAACACCTGTTTAGCACTCATTTCATGATCTTTTTCATGCATATACAAGTTCAAAAAGTTATTTTTGTTCTTATTGGGCTGCACAACCATCTGAAAAATAAGTCACATTGGTTTTTTCAGGGAAATTCACTTTAACACTTTTAAGAACTTCAATTTGTATTAGATAAACCAAGGAAACATCATAATTCAATTCATCAGAAATTACACAAAATGATTTATGTTGTAATTCACCATTTCCGTCTAAATGATATATAACAGCCAGATGCAATGGAAACCTTGGACTTCGTCTTGAACAACAAAAATACAGTTTGCTGCAAAATCACCAAGAAATAAAACAGCATTTTCAGGAATTTCACTCTTTAATTTCCACAAGTAAGCTGATTGTGCCTTGGAAATGTATGAGTGTGTCGTCAATGATTGAAGCTTTTCGGTAACTAATTCAACACTAATTCTTTTTTAAATAGATTGGCCCTATCAGTTGTTTCCCATTAGGAAAACTCAATTTTATTGTCATCGTCATATTCACCAATTAACTGGTATAAATATGCTTTGAGATTATCAGATGAAGAAGGGCAATAAGTGCATCGATGAATCATGCAGTCCTTCAGGGGCGCATCTAAAACTTTTTGGGGGAGATCGATCTTTACTCACGTTTACCTGTTTACTTAGTTCAGTGGCTATGGTGAGATTTTTGAAATATGACCTTTCCAAATTGGCTTTATACGTACTTTCAGCGTTTTTACTTTCATCAGTTAGCTGATTGTAAACCTTAGTATTACTTAACATTTTATGATTTCTGCCATCTCAGCAATAGAACATTCAAAAGTGATTGCTTCTGTTCATTTCTGTTCATAAGCATTTTGTATGATATAAAATGTTTCAGGACTTTCAGGAATAAAAACAGTAATTATATATAGGTGTGCAAGTATAAGTAAAAGTTTATAAAAATCAAGAATTAAACGACAAAAAAGAAGTCATTGCATTGTTAATTTTTATAAAAAAATAAATAAATAAAAAAATAAATAATCAGACATGTTTTTTTATTATTATTAAAACCACTGCATTGTAATCGATCTCAATTCAAAAACAACATTGTTATTTAACACACATGTTCCATGACCTTAATTACATCATTACAAATTCTGTACATCAAGTAAGTAAGTCATCAGGTATAATACTGATTTAGTATTAAAATAATATTTTATAATAGAGACATAGATATACTTTCTCATGTTTTTATCTATTTCACTTGTAATTTTTTTTAAGAAAATTTTTGCTTTTTATTTTTTTGTACATCCAAGTACGATTTTATTAAATCATACTTGGATGCGTCCCTGTCCTTGTTTCCGTTATTACAAACTATGTAGCTAAACAAATCTTCCACTGTACTGTTCAAAATTTCACCACTGTAACTAATTACAATAATTATTAACCATTATTGATTCCTTTGGCATCATTTTTCATAACGTTAAAATTACTTACATCAAGTTTGTTATTGATGAAATAATGACAAATGTTTTATTTTTTATATTGATTTTTAATATTTATTTCTTGGTTCTATTAAAATTTAACATTAAGTATAGACAAAGTAAATAAATAAATACATAAATACTCCTTTATTATAATTGTTTATGTATTATTAGGTTGTGGCAACTTTTGGTTGTTATGAATGTTGTACCAACTTTTACGCCTTACGTGTTTAGAAAATATCAAAAAGAATTTCTCCCGCTTAGTAGTTTTTATGAGAGAAAAAAAGAAAATTTGAGTATTCTCGTCCAAAGTTTTTGTAAGTATAACAGATATTGTATGTTTGTACATAAATTAGAATGGAATTAATTAGTTATTAAATTAAACTCTGATTTTGATCTTTCTTCAAAATGTAAATTGTTATAATTTATGAAATATTTTTGCTATTTTTTTTTTGTTGTCATTAGAGTACTTTTTTTAAATGGCCCTCCACCATTTATTATCCAGCTAAAACTTTCAGACAGCCCATGCAGAGAAGAATTGTCTAAGCTAAAAATTATGTTAAGTATCATACAAAGACTTTGAGAACAGAATCACACAGAATTTGAAAAATGTAAATAGGGCTTTTGTTTATCCTTGATAATGTGTTTGACTGCCACAGAATTAAGATTCTCTTTACCACCATAATATAAGAACTTAATTAATGCTCCTTGTGAAGATTAATCTTGTAAACTTGCATGTGTAGCATTAGTGTAACATATGAATATCTTTTAGTTTGGCAATAATATGACCCCTTCCTTCATCCTTTGTAATCTTTTCTCCCACACCATTTTCACAAACCTCATCATAATATGTTCTAACTTGGTGCTCGGTATATTAGAAACACTTGAAGTTGAAACAGGCTATTTATTAGGAGGGTCACATGGTTTATGCCTAAGTATCCTAGATACATTATTTTAATATGTCTATGTCATTTAGATTGAAATAAAAAGAATAAATTATTACTTAGAATGCTATCTGTTAGTTCAGATTGCAGTCTTCCTGACAGTGAAGATGATTGTAGAAACTCTCACGTGTCGAAAGTTCTGTTGCTATTAAATCAGCATCGTTTACAGAACACCAAACTTTGCGACATTCAATTGCGCATAGATGATGAACTACTACCTGTACATAGATCAGTTCTAGCAGCTTGCAGCCCCTATTTTCTTGCTATGTTCAATGGTGAAATGAAAGAAAGTAAGCAAAAAGTAGTTGACATTAAAGATGTGGATATAATCATTATTAAGTTAATTATTTCATACGCATATACAGGCAAATTAGGAATCACTACAGACAATGTAGAATCTATATTAGAACATGCAACTTTATTACAGTTCTCCGAAATTCGCCAGATTTGTTGTCAGTTTTTAAAGGAACAATTGGATCCTGTGAACTGTGTTGGTATTCGGCGATTTGCAGCGTTGCATCATTGCAAGTCGTTTTTGTTGGTTGTTGATAGTTATATGAAAAGAAATTTTGTTGATGTCGTAAATTCTGAGGAATATACCTCCATACCGTATGAAGTATTGCATTCACTTATATCCAGTGATGATTTAAATGTGGATTGTGAAGAAAGGGTATACATTGGTATAATAAAATGGGTTAAACATGATATTGAAGAAAGGGCTCAACATTTTTGCAATTTGTTAGACAAGGCAAGAATAGACTTATTTTCAATGCAATTTGTTTTGAAGTATTTAGATCATGAAGTTTTGATAAAAAGCTGTTTCAAATGTCGTGATCTGTTAAGCGAAACTAAAACTTGCTATATAGAAAAACATTTAAATACAACCACTAAATCACAGCACTCAATCCCAAGATATTCTGTGTCTGGTTCTCTTATAGCTGTCGGTGGAAAAGAGGCTGGCGAAACTATAACAAACAAATGTGAATCCTTTTTGTAAGTTAACAATAAAAGGTTGATTCAAGCAACCCTTTAATCCCTTAACAGGGTGTTATACATTTTTCTTTGAATTTATTTTGTAACTAGTTCAAAGAACTGTGCTTTGCAGCTGTTATTTATTAAAGTTTCATGCATTAAGTGGGCTATAGTTAGATGTTATCATTGTATATCTTAATTGTTTTTAAAATGCATGTTGTGTATATTAGAGGCGTTAAATTTTTTATTTTTTTTTTTATTTTTATTATATTAAACAATTTCCTTGTTACTCTTTTTTACTTGCAATATTTTGAACATCGCATTTTTCTTTTCAGTCTCTATAAAAATGAATGGTCAACAATAGCACCATTAAACTGCCAGCGTCAACAACTAGGTGTGTGTGAGCTTGACGGCCGGGTGTTTGCCATTGGTGGGTCTGATGGAGTCAATCGTTTGGATTCAGTTGAAATTTATACACCTGGTAGTAATTTTTGGCAAATTGGAACTAGTTTGAAGGTGAGTATTATCTTCGATATTCTGTATTTGTTATTTTAGTAAGCGGGTCATTATATCAAATCAACCAAAAAATATTGAAAACTTAACTTATTTAAGCTTATAATCATGAGTTGAACAAGTGTGCTAATTTTTAACTCGAAACTCCCAGTGGTTCCTGAGATATAGATACTTGGTTCCAGTCCCTTTTTTGACCAAATTGTTCAGCGCTGGCTTAATTTTCTATTACAGGAAGCTAGTATTTCCATTGTAACTTTTGATAGAGTAAAGTCAAAAACAGAAAATTCATATATCTTCATACCACAATTTTGTTTTAAAAAATCATTTTGGCTTTTTGATCATAGCTCTCTTGCTGATATCTTAAATAACTATTATATTTTAATAATCTATACTGTACTACATACTTTTGTCGACTTAACTTTTCTGATAAAGCATTTTCATATTACTATTAATAATTGATCAGTTTCATTCATGATCTTTTACTATGATCCGGCCCTACATTAATTTCCTGTTTTCATTTAGACTTGCCGCTCAGGTGTTGGTGTTGGTGTTTTAGGTGACATTATTTACGCTCTGGGTGGCTACGATGGGCGTTACTGTTTAAATTCAGTAGAAAGGTTTGATAAGGGAAGCGAAACATGGGAGTATATAACACCAGTGACAATAGCTAGAAGTTTTCCAGGTTAGTTGCTTAACACTTTATAAACTTCTAATGTTCTATATTCATAATCTTGATCGATCTCGATCATGAATTTGTAGATAACAAATCTTATTACCATTAAATACTAGTTCAACTGAAATCTTTGTAGATACTGGGTATTGTGATGCTCTAAAACTCTAATTAATAGGTGTCAAAATTGAGAGTTTGTTCAGGTAAAATGCTTTAAACAAAATATTTCCTGATTATGCGTGTTCAAACTAACACGTTAATAATAATAACGAAGGATGCAAAAATTAATAAATTATTATCTGAAGAATACCATGATTGCAAAATACTATGATTTTATATGACTTAACTTGATGATGTTGCTCAAATAATGGAGCAACAAATGATGGTAATAATTTTAGACATATTTAACATCGTTTTGTCTAACCTTAAGTTATAGCCTCGATTCTGGTAACTTTCATTTTTCCGAAAAGGGTTCTATAATTTCAGTCCTGTAGCTCTGTAACGCTTTTTCTCATTGTCCGCTCTTTATTTAGTTCTGATTTTTTGCCTGATCATAGAGATTTCAGCTATTACAAAAGTGACGATTTTAGATTTTTAAAAAAAACTTTTGTTTTCCCAAAAATGGACCAAATAGGTCAATTTTGGTCCAAAAATAGGGTTTTTCTATTTGTAAGAAAATGCTTTTATTTTTATTCTTATTTTGTATATGAAGTTAGGTATTTATAAGGGCTTTCAAATACCATACAGGACTTGGGACAATAGATCAAATTTTGCCTAAAACTTTGTTTTGGACCTGTTTCTTGAGAAGGCCTCATTAGAATTTTTTTGCATGAAGTTAGAAAATAACTTAAGCTTTCAAAAGTTTACATTATCATTTGAAAATGTACATTTTTTGTGTTTTTGGGGCGAAAGGGTCAATTTTTGCATCAATGTTGCAGAGCCATTCAGTCAGAACCAATCATCATTTTTTTTTTTTTTTTTTTCATAAAGTAAGATATTTATGAAGGCTTTCAAATACTACGTATATGTTTCAGAGATTTTTAGGACAACAGGTCCAATTTTACCCAAATTCATGCCGCAGACCTAGACTCATCCAATTTAAATCAGATTTAATAATTAAAAACCAAGGGTTTATTGATACTGTAATCCTTGTTTATAATATAATACTATTTGAAATATTTTAATAATAATTAAATAAAAAAGAATATTGACTATAACTTATTTGAATGAAATGTACTTACAAAAGTTGCAAAATGAAAACAAAATAATTCAATTTATTATATTAGACCAGGCTAAGAATGGGGTCAAGTGTGACCTAAAGAAGCAGACTTTCACTTTATGTCCTGTTAGTACTACCATAGCATTTCAAGAAAAAGTTTGATTCACCAGAAAAAGCCGTTGCATTTAGGATTTTCAGGCATTTTAGCAAGAGCCCTATATTGCCATTAGGAGAATTTATGAAATATCCAAAGCTAGAGAACTCTGTTAATTTACAGGCATTTCTCTTGCAAATTTCATCAGTGTTGTATTATATTTTAATATCACCAATACCACAAGCTTATTCTGAACTCGCTGAAGTTATTTTGAATAAACTTCCAAAAGGTTAATTTCGAATTGATATCGTAACAGATACATACAAGAAAAATTAAATTAAAAAAAAAAACGTTTATTGCAAGGTGAATCGAATAATACAATTGTGAGTTCTGCTTCTTCGAGAAACTTTAATGTGTTCTTAAATAACAGAGCCAATAAAACAAGACTAATCAAAGTCATTAAAGAATTTCTTAACGAAAGCTGAGCACAAGTTTTAACGAAACTTAGTTGTCGAGTCATATATTTTACTAATGACAATAACTGTTACAAAGTTACTTTGGAAAACTTTACAAAAGAAACTTGTGACGAATGGGGTACTAAAGAAATATTTCTACTTTCCCTTTTTATTAAATGTTTCCATAAACCTTTTATATCTAGCTTTATTAATGTCATTACACTTACATACATACAACATAATTGTTGATAAAGTGATTCGCCGGTATTTGAAAATACAATAAATCGATTGTCTTTCTCTAGTATTTTCCAATACTTTTCTTTTCATTTTCAAAACAAGGAAGAGGTGTAGTCATTGCCCGTCAAGACGTGATCACGCCTCTTTTTTTACTATCCATGGCAATAGAAGAAAGACAGATAACTTTCCTGTGATTTCCGGTGTTGTAATCAACATATATAATATGTTTCAGGATTTTCCTTGAATGAACTAAGAAACAAAACTAAAATGCCAACATCTCTTCAAGGTGATCAAGGGGATTGTATAGTTTGGATTAGCCTTTATGCAGTGGTTTGCGTGTAGTCAAAGCTTAGTGTCTGCTTCTTCCTCATTACTAACAAGACAAAATTTGTTTAGGAACACATTAAAGTTTCTTGAAATTCTGGAAAAAGCAGAACTTATTATTATTTTATTCAATTCGCCTCAGTGTTCCTGATTTTTTTATTGACTCTTATTGGTGATGTTGTTATAATAATAGCCAGAAGGTTGATTAAATATACCTTCATACTGTTTTCGCATGCTAAAATAGTGTTACAGTTCGAATTATAGGATTTTATCTTTGGTATAGAACTTAGTCCCGACAGCAAATGCTAAACTCAGAGGTAAAGGACTAAGATGATATGGTAACATACTCTTGAAGTCAAGTGTTTCACGAAAGTCTTTGGAAAGATAGTCTTTTTTTTCTTTTATACTCAAAAAATGTCGTTTTTGAATGTCAGGATAAATTGGTATTCCTGAAGACGTTATAAAACGATTGTGATTGATCGTGTTCTAGTGTTCAAATCAAATGGGTTTATATTTTCATTTTTAAAACATTAATGTCTATAACGCTCTGATAATTTCTGATAGACGATTTGATTTATATAGGGTAGCACATGAGTTACGTCTGAAAATTTATATAGACTTTCTGTGTTGAATTATTGTGCTGATCGAATAAGTGTCCATTTTAATATAGCTTTTAGATCTGCTCCAAAAAACTTTATTCCTCCGAAAGGATGACGTTATGGGCGCACATCAAAGGTTATATTTACATATGGAATATCAAGCTTTGTTGCTCTCTTTTGTAGAAATTGAAACAATTTATAAATAGGAAATTGAGTAATAGAGGTATGAAGTGGTAGTTAATATTGTAATTCTGTCTGTCTCCTTAACATATTCATTGTTCTTTGTATTAACATTCCAACCAGCAAAAATTGAAATGATTTGATCAGAGGAGTTAATCATTCGTAATTAAGTCCAATCCCATAGTGGCTTGGTAAACTCGACACTCTCGTAAAGGTCAACATTATTTGAATTATGTATTATGGAAGGAACGGACTGGAGTTATTTTTTCGACATATATATTTTCATTTAGGCTCTAATAGTGTTGAGAGTAACGAGCTTCTTTTTTATTGTAATACTAATTTGTGGACATTGCACATTATTTTCGTTGAATTCGACAATGAATGCGTTCCATCAATTGTTCCTTGGCCGGTTTTAGATTCTTAATTTGGGTTAAAGTTATCTGCCAACCAAAATATTGAATTGCTTGATTCATTTAAAACCTATTTGATGCTATTCTTTGTACTTTTATTCAGGGCTTTGAGTGCTACCGCATATCAAGTTATAGTCTATTGAATGTCCCTATCCCTATGTCCCTAATATTTAAGTGTGATAAAATTGTTGATTGTGCTTTTAATCCTGTGATGTTATGCATTCCTAAAACATCAAGAATTAAATCTTGACTAAGTGATCTAGTTAATCGTTTTGTTGAATCAGATAAAAGTTTTGTTACTTTTAAGTAACTTTTCATAAAGCTACGGATAGGTCTTAATAATTTGCGAGTTGGTGGCCAAATCTCATACAAGTTACCTGTTTTAGCAGATTCTTATCCGTATTAGGTATTTCAGCAGCTTCTGACAGTATTTTGTCTTTGTTTTTTACTATTGCAGTAGCCATTAAACAATTTTGTGCTAGTAGCAAGTTCAGATGACTTTCCATCTATTTGAAAAGAAGTTAATTTTCTATTAGTTTTGCTTTAAGTTTTGCCCTGAATTTTCTTTCGCTCACACATGAGTATCCAATATCGTATATTTTATGAATAACTTCAATGGAAACAGCATACTAAACTAAATACTAAATCCATACTAAACATAATCTCGGAAATAAATTCACAATTAACAATGTTTACATCTTTGATCTATATCATTCGTATGTTTCAAGTATATTTTCGTGAAGGTCTAAGAATGCTTACATATTTTTTATAACATAGATGTAAATAAATCCATGTAAATCAACATTAAACTGAAGAATTCCAGGTATAGTATTGCTTTGAGCTATAATGTCCATTTTCTATCAACGATTCTTTATTTCTAATTGAACTCCCGCATTAAGCCGACGGAGTACTATAAATTTACTCTCGTGCGGCCTTCAGTCCGTCCATCTGTTTTGGGTCTTTTAGGATTGGCCCAGTAAATTTTTCTTATTTTTCGCAAGAAGTTAGGCATCTATAAACTCTACAAAGTGCAGAAGCTGGATTTTTTTAACAATTTTGGCCATTTCTTTCCATTAAATTTTTTTTCATGAGTTAGAATTTAGATTTTTTGGATTTCTTGTAAGAAGTTAGGCAATAAATAAGGGCTTTTGAATGCACTAGGTTTTTACCCCCTAAAGTTCTTGTTTTTGCGTAATTAGGATCAAAAAGTCAATCATGGTCCAAAAGGGGTTTTTTGAAAATATTTCAAGTACTCTTTTGTGATTTTAGGTTAGGCAATATAAAGGTCTTTTTACCCCAAAAATTTCTTATTGTTGTGAAATTAGGATAAAAGCTCACTATAAATCTTTAGTTTTCTCACCCTTGATTGAAACTGTTTTTAGTTTGTCCCAGGAGTTCTATAGTCATTCTTTCTTGTTTCTTTTGCAGCCAACACTTGTTGATGTTGATTTTGTGATAATGCTTTAACTTGGTAAAAGTTCTATTGATATCGTTATATTGAACAACACATTCCATAATTAAATCCAATCTAAGAAACAAACGAGAAAAATAAGAAAGTTATATAAATAATCAATACTATGCTACATATTTTATATAGTATAGTATTTAAGATGAATACTTCATTGTAGCAGCTAAAACTTTTATTTTGAAAAAACTTTTTATTGTTTTCTACAGAAGGATTTTAATGAACATAACTTATTTATTCTTCTATACCTGCATGATTTGTACTCACTTATGTAAAATTATTAAAGTTATTTTATTTAACGGAAGTTGATAGGGTTATTTTTCTTTAAAAAGTTGATTCTACATATTCAATTTTTCTTTATTGTCGAAAGCTAGATTCACAGCCTAAATATTGCTATTTTTGACAAAAAAAACCTGAATGTTTTTTTGTTTATTTTTTTAACCAAGACACAACCCTGGTGAAATTTGCAAGAGAAATGGCTGTAAATTAACGGAGTTCTCCAGCTTGGAATATTTCATAAAGTCTCCTAATGGCAATAGGGCTCTTGCTAAAATGCCTGTAAATCCTAAACGCAACGGCTTTACCTATTGAACCAAACTTGGTATAGCGCCTATTTTCACACCCACCATTGGGCAGAAATAAACTTGACTCATGAACGCCCTAGGCAAAAATTTAACTTATTACTTAATATATTTCCATTTTCAAACTCAAAATTCCAGATAAAAATACACCAATTCATTTCCATTCTACTTAGCAGCTTGTCACTCGAAAATTGGTTGCATTTCCGTATTCCATTGAATAAACACTGTTTAAATTTGTACTTTATATTCGATTCTAGTTAAATATATATGTAGCTATATCTATCCACATTGACTGACCTTGTAAAGTATTAAAATGAAAATATCTCTGTTTGCAATACAATTTCGGGTTTCTTATAGTGGTCAGACAAATCGATCTTTGTTACGTCAAGTTTTACCACTCCCATAGTATGATAGTTAATATAAAAAGAAAATAAATTATTAAACGCCGTAAACCTAATACAAAAGGGCAATTTAAAGTGCCTGAAAATATATGGAAATTTCTGAGGTACAAAATCGTTGACTGGTTACCAATTTTTGGTGCCTGAAATATTAGCCGCTTTAATTAAAGCCAAATGGTGGGCTTTTAACCAATTTTAGGTGATTTAGAACACTGATTGTTTTAGTGGTTCCAAATAGTGATCCATTTAGTAACTTTTCGTGACTGGCTGTAGTCTGATAGATTAAGCGCAAAGATAGGGTCATTTCGGAATTAGTTCCTATAAAGCTACATTTTGGCACACTATATCTTTATTATCTCAAGTTACACAGACGAAAAAAAAACACCACCTTAATCCAATGCAAACATTGGTTTTTAGGCAAATACCCTAAGAGTTATATTTTGTCAATTCTATCAAGTCACGAAATATTGCAACATAAGAGTTTTATGTTCTGTGTAAAACTATATGTTGAGATGTGTATAGAATTCTTTTTTTCTTGTTTAAGTGGGCTCAAAAAAACGGCGTATTTTTACTAAAAAACATTAATTTTTTTGTGATTAATGAGATTTAATGAGATCTTTGGTTTAAATATGGTGACACAAACTTACTAGAAATAGAAACAGTTGTTTTGCAGCAACGTGATATTAATAATATTGTGTTTTTGACTTTCAAGAGGGTATAACTTCTCAAATTTTAAGCATTTTATGATTATTGTGTTCATAATTCCTGAATATTGCTTAAATTTAAAATTTGATGATTCTATAAAATCTATGTAAAACCAAAATTGCTGTCTTCTTTATCATCGGTAATATCATTCAATTTATCCTAAAAAATAAATGGTAAATATCGATCAACATGTTGAATACGTCCATATTATTTAATGATACTTGTTTGTTACTACAATCCTGTCATTAATATCAGAAATACTGTATGTAGGTATGTGGGGTGCTGTATATGTGATCATAAATCACTTGTGAACACCTAGTAAATGCTTTGTTAACATCTTAAAACAAACACTAAATGAACAATGATAACTAACATAACAACATCTTTACAATAATTCTTCCATCAATCCTTTTGTAGCAATGTCTTGGAACTTATCTGGATATATCTGGAAGGTAAGCACTTACATGTTCATACATAAAATTGGCTAAAATAACTGCATAATGCAATTGTGAAGATAAGCTTTCAAAAGAGCTGGGAGAAATTAGTTAAATGTATAGAGACAAATACCTTATTATAGTCGGTTTCCGGAAAAGATGATGTTGTGTGTCACAACCACTGAGATTTTATATTTTCCTATATGTGTTCTAGGCGATTTAAATAGGGAAGTGAGGAAGCAAAAAATCCACTGGAGTCACACTACCAGTTCTACATCTCTTAGCGTATTAATATATAGGATATATAATTGAGTCACAATCTTGCTGTCCTATAAGCTTGAAAACTGATCTTAAAAATTTGCATAGCAGATGATATCTTCTTAACAACCTAGTAGTTTTGCATTATTGGTACCTTCATAATTTTCTGAATCGGAATGTATTTCTACCTAGTGGCTCGTTTAGGATTTGAAGCAATACTAAGGTTTACAGCATATGTACTCGTGGAGCTCTAGAATACGCTTTACCTGGAGGCAACATTTTTGGCATAAACTTCTTTCAGGATTTCTTCTATTCCAGAACCAAGCATTAAATCACCTATGGTCGCTAAGAAACTCATCTGTAGATGGACCAAGCCTGTAAAGTAAATTTTGGACGATTACATTGGCTTTTCACCAAAATAGCTCGTCAGAGGTTACAGCAGGGGGTGTTACTCCTTTTTTATTATTTTATTGCGAATAAAAGTAAATTTTAATCTTAGGGCCACGACCATAACCATATGTCGTAAACATCATTATCTCGTACAAACTCTTTGGCGATATATAGAGAGGTGTATGGTTAATATTTTATCCTACTTTCGAGGATACAATCTTCATGTAAATTGTTCATCTGATAAGTGTTCTGGAGAGGGATAGTTGTCAAGTTGTACTTTTTCTCTGATTTCTGACTTGATTAAATTTCCTACAGTAATGATCATTTGTTTCCTTTCATTGTCGATTTGTCTTTTCCTTGGTATTTTTTGCGTAAACAGTACATGGTGAACTGTAAGTTTGCTCTCGTGCATCCTTCCGTGCGTCTGTTAGGTTTTTTCCCAGGATTGACTTTTTTAATTTTTTTGCATGAATTTAGGCATCTAAAAACACTACAGAGTGACGAAGCTGGATTTTTTATTAAAAAGAAGTAAGCCCCCTCTAAATTTCAAAAAAAAGGATGTTTTTTTTAGGTTTAATTGAGTATAATACAAAATAAAGGTTTTGATCCAAGATGGTAAAGGATATAAAAACACAGTATTTGACTATCGCAACATGTTTC
>JAUELD010112744.1:0-14005 GCA_031471615.1 Aglantha digitale | reverse complement strand
AAGACACTCCTGTATTTTTAATCTGTATTTTTCATTATTGATCATTGTGCTGAAATTAGAACTTTAGAATTTTTTTTCTAAAAAAACAACCTGGAAAGTTTACTAACAGCTTAGCTATTCTCATTCAAAAACAAAATACAGCATAACTTTAGATTTATACGCGGATAAATTTGATCAAGTTTTTGATGCCTTTTAGGAAAACCCGTCGCACGATCTTCGTGGCTACAGCTAAACGCCATCACAAGAGAAGTTTATGGAATACCAATCCAATCTCAAATCAAAACAAAGAACATGAAATATTATTTAAGAGCAACAACAAGTTGGGGTGGAACGATTACTTCAGAAGTTGCAGTTGACTTAAAAAATGAACCATTCACAAGTGACTGTTATCAAACAATGACATTCGAACATCTTTTCGAATCACAATATTTAACGGAATTAGAAATACTTATTGAATTTGTAAACAAACTTAATGAATTTTATGGTGACAAAACAATCAATGTTAAAATTATTGATCTTCAACGAAATCTGAACTCTTCATATACCATTATTTGGAGTAACTGTACCTTCAAATTCAACAGCCAACAGGAAGCAAGCCGTGGACTAACAGAAAATCACAGGGAACAGTTAAATACAATATTCAACAAATTGTTGTCTACATCACGCGCTAATGGAGTTGTGGTAACGTTCGAAAACAGCGTGTCCACTCGTTTCCGTATTATTTCGTTTATCACAAACGATAATTGTATTGAAGCCCCTCCAGTGCCTTTATATCAAGAATATGTACTACAAGATGTGGTATGTGAACTCTTCAATAGAAGTGTACCCCGGGTTTCTTTTAATGATAAGAGAGATGGCGATGTAAGATATTTAAAACTAGAGTTACAAACTGGCGATGGGAAACCGTTACCAAGCAACGAATGGGTCAACATAGATGGATATAAACATATACATGGTGCCGTTACTACGAAGGTGAAGCGGAACGCCCCTGCAAATGGGTATTCGTACACACTGGTAGCAACTGATTCATCTGGAAGATCAGCCACGATAAAAATTACAATCCGAGTGAATTCGTTAACGAAATGGTTTGATATAAAATTTCGAACAAGTTTTGTGAACTTGAAGAATAGGAATGTTGCTGATACCATGTTCGATTTTACAAAAGGTTTATCGGGATATTTAAATTCAATATCAGTAAGCTATTTCAGTTTATGTCTTTTAACTAAATAATGCCAAAACCAGATCTCTACCTATTTTACTATCCTTCCACCCCTTATCTACACAACTACCCCTTCACTACCCACCCCCCTTCTCTAAACATCCACCCCTTCTCTACACATCTACCCCTTCTCTACACATCCACCCTTTCCCTACCTATCTACCCTTTCCCTACCCATCTACCCCTTCTCTACACATCCACCGCTACTCTACACATCCACCGTTTCTCTACCCATCCACCCCTTCTCTACCCATCAACCCCTTCTCTACACATCCACCGCTTCTCTACCCATCCACCCCTTCTCTACCTATCCACCCTTTCCCTACCCATCTACCCCTTCTCTACCCATTCACCCCTTCTCTACACATCCACCGCTTCTCTACCCATCCACCCCTTATCTACACACCCACCGCTTCTCTACCTATTCACCACTTCTCTACCCATCCACCCCTTCTCTACACATCCACCACTTCTCTACCCATCCAGCTTGTATATATTTAACATATAAAACAATTTTCAAACAACGTTGCAGGGATCATGATTATCTTTTTCCTTTTTGTAGAATGGTGGAATTTATATTCACGACTATGATTATCCGACAGAAATTTTATGGTCATTGTGTGACCTTGAAACTTGTAAAAAATCTCTGTTCGAACGTACTAAGAGTAAACTTTTAACTAAACAAAATCAAGTCACTGACTCCTTTATAAATTCAATGAAACCTTATTTCCAAATCACATCCACGAAAATTGATATAAAAAAATTAGGCGAATGCGCTAATATTGGTCCACCTATAGATTCACAACCACCCGAAAACCCAAAAATTCCGATACCTAAATGTGGTTTTTTTAAATACTTTATCCCGATAACGATGTTTACCGATTCCGATAATAGAAACACTAGAGATTTTTATATTGAGTTTAAAGCAGCAGACAATAACGACGTACCACCATCTTCAAACTTCCAATTTAACCTGACGTCACAATATATTTATGGAATTGTTATCTGGTCAAACGCACGAAAATTAAATTCATTTCTTTTAACAGCTACCCATCCTACGACAGGTGAACAAAGAACGAAATCGATCACTTTGTCCATATCAAAATACGATTCTATCATGAACGTGTTACCTTTCCTGTGTAAGCTAGAATTTCGAATGAGTTACACGTACAACGTTTTATTGGCCGATGTTAACTTGTTACATTACTTTATACAAGCTATCTCACAATACCTGAAAGTATCAGCCACTGATATAAAGATAATATCTTATGAGCGATATACAAGCAATGGTATTCATTATATTCTCGTACAAATCACAACTTGTTCAATAACAGATGTGTTTATCAGAAACCCATATTCAGATGAGTACTACACAAAGTTGTCTTTTATACTAAATAAAATATTGAATGTAAACAGTAAATACGAATTTACCACGGTTAAAGATGAAGTTAGGCAGTACTTCCTTTTGTTTTCAAAGTTTGCAATTAGAAAAGTGACTGCAGGTAATTGCTCTAAACCATCAAATCCTTCACCTATTCCGGTAAAACCATGGGAACTAGATTTAAAATGTGGATATTTTGAAAGGAAAATCCCAAACGATTTATTTCAAATCCAAAACTCGGAACTTAAAGAAATGAGTGCTAGTATAGATTCGAAAGAAAATTGGTTGTACCTGAGTAGTTCTCAGTATATTGTCGGTGTGGTAGGAATCGATTTAGTAAATGCAACCACGGTTAAGAAAAAGAAATACAGTTTTAATTTAATTATAACCAATAGTATTGGACAAAAGGCATCTACTCAAGTTTTTATTACCATAGAGATGCGACCATTACAAAGGCCAGAGACAGTTACAAAGTTTTCATTTGAAATATCACAACAAACAGAAAAAAGATTGATCTTTTATCAAGTTCTTCTTCTGCAAAAAATCAATTTGTTGAAAGAAACACACTTCAAAGAAACCACTACCGATTCTGCGATCACAATTTCAAAAGTTAATTTTATCGACTTTTTGCAGGGTCTTGAAATTATCGAAATCGACGTCACAAACTGCGATTGTGACATCAGTACTACGGCATATTTACGTCAATTCGACAATAAAGTCTTTTCTGCTCAACGATATTTGTTTGATGATTTTATAAATTCGTACCCAATCCCATTGCAACAACTGGATATCGTAAATACGTTCGATATTGATGCATGTAATCAAATATTTCCACCTGCAGTCCCACGCCGAGAAATAATCAGTTATTGTGAATTCTGGAAATTTGATTTAACGGAACGGTTTGGTAAATCAGTAGTGAATTATGATATAAGATTCAAAAGTTGGAATGGGAACAAGGTTGCGAAAGACAATTGGATATTCTTAAATAATGTCACCGTAGAAGCTATACCGTCAAAATCGTTTGTTGGTTGGGATACGCCGGGTTTTTCAGAGACGTATCAATTAGAAGTTCACATTGCTGAAGGCATGGATAAAATGCTAGGGGATCCATTCTTATTTATATTCACG
Organism: Aglantha digitale; assembly: GCA_031471615.1. Lineage (NCBI taxonomy): Eukaryota > Metazoa > Cnidaria > Hydrozoa > Trachymedusae > Rhopalonematidae > Aglantha > Aglantha digitale. The sequence continues at coordinate 10,277 of JAUELD010112744.1, read as the reverse complement.
CTGAGCAAAAGTGGTAAGTGATACGGCACCGAATATTTATTTTAATAAATATGATTTTAAAAAAGAACACTAAACCACACCACCACCACACCGCCATTACTACACCACCACCACACCGTCACAATTACGCCACACCATACCACTACTTACCACACCACCACCACCACCACCATACCACCATTACACCACCACCACTACACCACCACCACCATACTACCACCACTACACCACCATCACCACTACCATACCATCATTACACCACCACCATACCACCATTACACCACCACCACTACACCACCACCACCATACTACCACCACTACACCACCATCACCACTACCATACCATCATTACACCACCACCACTACACCACCACCACCATTATTCATCCAGAATAAAAATGATTTAATGATTAAACAGTGATATTCTTAATGATTTGTCTACTTTTTCAGATAACATTCCATCACAACTGGTGGAGTATTCTTTAACTCTCCAACGCAGCGGCGCTAGAGAGTTTATGTACGATAATTATTATATTTCACTTGTGATGAATGCTGTAACAGATCTGATGGGGAGCACACAAGGTCTTCGTTTTGTTTCTTTCAATGTATTAAATGCAGAACCGTTCAAGTTTGAAATCAAATGGGAAAACTGTTCGCTACCTGATACATGTGAGGGAGAAGACGTGAAAATAATCAACGCTTTAATGCATAATTCTCAAGACCTTCAGCTTTTGAATCTTAACAAATTTATTCCACCTGGATATGAAATAACTTCTCTGGAAAGTGGTTGTTACAGCGAGGAAAAACCGAAGCCCATCGATTCATTGGAGTTGATAATACCAGTCTGCGGTTTATTCATGTATAAGTTAAATATCAAAGATCTATTAAAACAAGAGAATATAAACATTGATGATTATGTTGTAACTTTGCGGACCAGACGCAATGAAGAGTTACCACGAGATACTTGGATTAACTACGACCAAACCAAGCAAAGCATTTATGCCCTGCCCACAGAAGCCATTGTTGCTGTAAAAGAGAAGTATGCCTTTGTGTTGCTTGTTGAAGATCGAACTAAAAATAAAGTTACGGTACCGCTTAATGTTACTATCAAAAACACCAAAACAAGTTTTTATGAATTCAATATCGGTTTCCGTAGTATTAATAAGATGTCGTATCTAGACATGCAAAGGAAAATGATAGAACAAATTTCCAGGTGGACTGGAAATAAATGGAAAGAAGAGGATTTACGTGTGAAAACATTTCAAAAGACTGGGACCGAGTTGGATGAAGTTTTTTATTTAAAGCTTGGTTTGTGTTTATACAAAAATACGTTCTGTAAAGACGAGCAAATCGAGGTCTTAAATATCGAAAAGTCAATCATTCAAGGAGAAAATGGCATTACCGATACTTTTAAAACACGTCTGAAAGACGCTGTTGGTTTTACGCCATTTTACGCCGAACGCCAGATCAATTCAATTCAAATAGATAACGGTCCGAAAGCTCTTACGCCCTTGAAAAGAATAGTCTTAAATCAGTGTCAAGCTAAAGAAATTTTATTATCTCAGTATGTTTACGACAACGAAGATAGTTTGATCTCCCTTATATATAGATTCTCGTTCCCAAATGGCACCTTAGTTCCTAATTCACATTGGGTTCAATTAAGTGAAAATAGGTTACTAGTTTACCCCTATGGAGTAATAGAGCCTGGTATCTATGAATATCGTCTTCAATTAAAAGATCGATGTAACAATGAGTTACTCATACCTATTGAAGTCCAGTTTCAACCAACGAATACTTACAACTCCCCCGTCTACCAATGGATACTCACACTGAGTAAACCGGTGGTAAAAACAAGACCAGATGTATATTATCTTGACTACGTAAGACGAAATTTAATAAAATATTTAAACACATTGAATAAAGAGCGAGATTTCAACGAAGATGTATATCTTTCTAAGTACGTGAGGAACGAAAAAAAAATCTTCTTTGGCATTTGTTCGATATTAGAAAAGAAAAATTGCAATGTTACTGAGATATTTTTTATCGAGCAAAATTTAATCGATCAAAAAAGAGACGCTGATCGGAAGCTGCAACAATTTTTTATTGAGAACAAAATAAGCAGCGTCGAGTCACTAAATAACTGTATGGTACCTGAATGCAGCAACATTGTTTTCAATATCACTATGTGCAGCTCTTTTGAGTATACAATAGACGAAAGCGCCTGTATAGATAAAAAGTTCGGGAATATTAAAAATATGAAGCTAAAACTACTTTCAAATAGTTTCACGGAGTTACCAGCAGATTCTTGGATAGATTTGATGGGAACTAGATTGTATGGTCATCCAAAGGTAAATATAAAAAAAACCAATGACTTAGAGCAAAAGAAATTTGTCATCAAAGTAACAAACGCCGAAAAGAAGTTTTCATATATACAAGTTTCGATTAATATTTACGGCAGCCGAATCTCTAAAAACCTGCAAGTCTTTGCTTCAACATCATGGTTTAGCAGAAGAAATAAGAACGAATTGTTTAGACAACAACAATGCATGTCAAGAAAACTTCTACAATTTTTTTCAACCAACAACCTTAGTTACTATGGCGTGGAAACAAAAAGCAAAGTTATCAATGACGTAATTACACCTACGAACGAATGGAGCTGGGGTTTTTGCGAAAACGTCAATGCTAAGTGCAATTGCGCTGATGTCAAAGAAAAAAAAGAAATGATAGCTGGTAACAACTTAGTGACAGTTCTCGCAAACTGTACGAAAGTATACGAAACTTTTTTCGCATTAAATGATAGCTGCGCATTGAACTTAAAGCCTCGATTAGAAAATGGAATATCTGATATCGTTTTTGAAATCGGTCGACCACAACGTGTTGAATTGCCCGGTGATCAATTTTTTGACCCGGAAGAAGGGGAAAACCAGTTCTTAAGGATGCATATCAAACATTTAAATGGTGATATGTTAAAAGACTTGCAATGGTTAACAATAAATGACAACCAGGTTTGTGGATTGATTGGTTTCTATGACTACACACAACAAGGTTATGAAACAAACACCAAATTAACTTATGACATCATTGCGAGTGATTCATGTGGGAAGGAAACTAATGACCGGGTGTCTGTTTTCTTTAAACTTAAAAGACCCGACTACAAGTATAGATTGTATATAATATTTTACAACGACTACGGAGAGTTTAAGGAAAATTGCACCAAAGTCGAAAGTCTAATTCAAGCTTTGTCGACATACACCAAACTACCACCTCGTGATGTATTCACAGAAAAATTTTCAGCACTGAATAAGACAACAACAAACGGAACCTATCTGGAAATACTTCTTCCTTGTGAAAATCAAGATGATGAAAAAATATTCGAAAAATTTTCCGATAAAAGTGAAGATTCTAGTAAAATAACGAATCGAGCTGAATTCATTAAATACATGCAGGAACGTGGTTACCATGTGAAAGATTTAAAAGTATCTGATGACGGCGAATGCGACACCTGTTGGTGGTGCTGGTGGCTACCAATTCTTCTTATATTGTTATTTTTAATTTTGTTGTTATGGTTACTGTGGTGCCTTGCGCCCCGTTGCTGTAACAGTTGTTGCTTGAGGTTTTTTCCGTGTTGCGGTGGGTGTTGCACTAAAGGAGGGAAATGCAGTTCCTTAGCAGAAGATGATACTGATAAAGCACCAATGGTACCACTTCCTCTACCAGGTCATGGATCATTGGAAGGCGGACGAAACGATAAACCCGATGATCCCAATAAACCCGATGATCCCAATAAACCTGATAAACCCGATGATGGATATATAGAAGGAGGGTTACCAGATTCTCGTGACGGGAATGATTCTGAAGATGGCGGTGATAAACCCAATGATCCTATATATGATCATTTTGATAAGAATGGTAGCAATAATGGTAGCTGTAAAAGCAATAATGGTAGCTATAAAAGCAATAACGGTAGTTATAAAAGCAATAATGGTAGCGATAAAATCAAAAATGGTAGCTATAGAAGCAATAATGGTAGCGATAAAATCAAAAATGGAAGCTATAGAAGCAATAATGATAGCGATAAAATCAAAAATGGTAGCTATAGAAGCAATAATGGTAGCGATAGAAGCAATAATGGTAGCGATAAATGTAACAATGGTAGCGACAAAAACTCGAAAGGTACGTAATTACCGCTTTACCATTCTTTCAAACAACAAGTAAACTGGTAAACTATTTACAAAACATGAGTATTAATGTAAAAATATAAATGAAAACAAACAAACTATTGCATCCACTCTAGTTTGCCTAAGATTAGTTTGTACCCAGTACTTTTGACTAAACTTTATTTGTACTCAGAACTTTTTTCAAGAATTTATTTGTACCTATTATTTTTGTCTGAAGTTATTTGTACTCAGGACTTTTGGCGAAAGATATTTGTACACGGTACTTTTGACAAGCATTTAATTGTACCCAGTACTTTTGAATTATATTTATTTTTACCCAGCACTTTTTATAAACATTTATTTGTACCCAATAATTTACACTAACGTCTTTTATACCAAGTACTTTTGACAGAAGTAAATTTTTCACTTTTTAGTTAATCTGCATTAATTTTCTATTTATTTCTCACATGAGTGTTCAAGGAACATCTTATGCGTCACTGTAATTATTATGACCAGTGGAATTTTAATTTTAATTCGTTTACCGTAGATTTGTAATTTAGATGCATAACGCAGATTTTTTTATAACCTGTTTTTAGATGGTAGAACGATTGGTTCTGATTTACATGGGTCAGACAACGGTTTTAAACAAAATATTGTACCTCTGCCTCTACCGGGACACTACGCTACAGAAAAGAGAATGGATACTGGTCCGGTACACACCGAATCTTGGACGGATCAAAGGTTACTTTCGTTACATGGAGCTAATAATGGGGCTAGAGATGGTTACAGAGATAACAGAAATTATACAGATGGAAGAAATTATACAGATGGTAAAGATTATAGAGATAATAGTGCTACTGTGGGTAAATTTGATCAAAAACAAAATAATCTCTTCTACATGGGAGGAAGAGAAAACTTGAATCGTAATTTTAGAGATAACGAATATAACAGAGATGAGAGATATTACAGAGATAACAAAGCTGATATGGAAAAATATGGTGAGGCAGATAATGATATTTACTACATTGTAGAAAGAAATAAAGATGATTCAAACAGAGTAGCAAATAATCACAAAGTTAATAAATATTACAGAGAAGAAACCAATTACGGATACAACAACAGAAATGACGGGGAATACCATGGAAGTAAATCGATACCCATATCACGTGAGGTTCTATTACAAAACGATAGACGAAGAAATCTTTATTGGCAGGTGGATAATAGAAGAGGAAAGAACTACTCTAACAAAAGTTTTAACGACACAAATTTCCAATACACAAATAAAAACAACCATTTGAGAACCACTTCTGAAGGAAATCAAATCAACCGGTACATAGTAAATGATTTACGCTATGCTCTAAGCGATGATGAATCTTTACTGAGAAGAAAGCATCGCGAAAAAAAACTTGCGAAAAGATACCGTTCTCGCAGTAGCAAAACAAGTAGAGACATAAAAAACGAACCTGTCGCTTTGAGAGTGAGGAGAAGCGTTTTAAAGGAATATTTAAGAAGTCAGGGTAGATCTGACAAAGGGAAGATTGAATTAGACGAGAGAGATATTCAAGCTATCCTAAGACAAAACGCAACTTACAGCATTAACGATGGTTATTCTGGAAAAAAGTTCAAAAATGAATCTTACACGAGTGACTCTAAGCTTACCGACGCTTTAATAGATCCCAATTTTACATGGAGCAACACAGCGGCGCGTCAACACGTTAACACAGCATCGCGTCATAACTATCGGCGATATAGTGCGGACTCGATAACAAACGGTATGAATGGTCAATTTGGTGGAGACCAACTAGTTACCAGTCCTGAAAACGTTCATCTTTCAGTAGATGGTAATCATATATCGTCAGAATATAATAATCAACGACATCATAAGTCTTCAAAGTCGCTAGAAGGTCGTTATTACAAATCAAATAGTCGTCATGTTTTGCCGTACAGTTCAGCTAAATCTACGCGTCGTCACGTTGTAACGACGAGAAACGAAAGACCTCAGTTCAGACAATATTATGAATCTTCGGCATAATGAGTTTAAAATAAATTGTCAATTGACTTCTAGAAAAATGACGGAACAAAAATGACGTCGTATTTGCTAACGAAATCTTAAGATGACTAAAGTTATGGTGCAAAAGTATAAATAGAGAAAAACAATTTTTTTGTAAATAAAAATAGGTAAACTGAACAAATATTAAATCGAGCGAGTTCAAACGAAGCACACAATGTAAATATAGACACTGCACGTTTTTACAGTTCTTGAAATCATTATTAACTTTTTACAATTTATTTAAACTAATTAAAACTACAGCAGGTTTTAAAATGTACAATTATGAAAAAAATCAATAAACTTATACCCCAATTTCAAATAGAGGATAGGAGACGTGATAGATTTAAGAGGTGAAAGAAGGTAAAAAAGCCTTACAGAACTTTTTTTCATAATTGTAAATTCTTTATAAAACCCTATTTTCAAGGTATGTTATATGGCGTATGTATGTTTTGAAAGAACACCCAATATATAGTATAGCATATTTACGCCCAGATCTACACCTCAATTATCCACCCAAAAGATTTAAAAACTTAGCTTCTTTTTTGAGTTGATACATGAGTAAACGCTTCATAATCCAACCAAGATTATGGGATTTCTGGCCAAGATCATAATACAAATATTGAGGCAAAGGGCAACATCTAGATAGATTCATAGATTCATTTCTTGGTCGTAGATATGCGTGTAGATCGTAAAACTTGTAATTATGTAGGTTATTTAGGTTTTGATTTATAATATTATATCAGAACTTTATGGTTTAATTTGAAATTTTAACTCAAATTTTTACCCTGCGTTTTATAGTGTTCTTTGTCATCTTTTATCGCTCGGGTGGTAAAAACGATGTTGGAACCGGAGGTCTAGTTCTATTTCGCACCCAATTTCAAACGCTTCTAATAACTCTTTTTTCACAAATGCTCGTTGAAAACTAACCTCATGGTAAACTGTGTTTTTGACGAAATGGACTGACGCACGCGTGAATTTACACGCGCTCCTGTAGATCAAAAATTGAAGATAGAAGAGATGTGAAAAAGACGAGCAAGAAACATTGAATGCGTTTTGAAGCATGCACTAAATCAGAATTGCTAGTCCTTTTAACTTGTTGTAATAAATATTAAATAGCTGACGCCATACCCTTTAGTTATAGAAGAACCAGACAGCCAACCAATGTCACACTTACAAAACTAATTTAAGTCAACTTTCAAAAATAAGGAAAAGAGTCTTAACTTTATATTATAAGCATTTTATGGGACTGATGAGGATTAACTGTGAGCTAAATGTCATTAATATGAATAAGACATGTCTGTACATTTGCGTGAGCATGTAAACGATGTAATACAAATTTTAAAATTTGGTACACACACAATGAGCAAAATATCGTTATAAAGTAAACACAGCAGTGCTTACATATATCGGTCACTTCTACATCCCCCCCCCCCCCCTCCCCCGCCAAATTAATCTCATTGAACTTTATCACAATGCCCAATTTACCTTGAATCCATTTTTTTAATCATCACATTACGATTCGACTTCCAGTATCATTTAATGTAGCCATGGCATTACCAACAATCTTCAGTATATATGGAATTGGTTTTTGGTATGCAACGAAGTTTTTTCTTTTTCTGTATAAGGATCTGTGAGAGAACAAAGTTTATTTCTGTACTCGAAATAGCGAGAAGATACAAGCTCTTTCAAAAGTCAAGGTGGCTATAAGAAACGCGGATTTACAGTTAAATTTACAATTTTACAGAAACATGGAAGAAACAAGTTGTATTGTGATATACATATCTATATCAAAAAGTATAAGTTTTCAATCCAATACGCTGTTCTCGCGTAAAAGCCGCCATTATTGTTTTTCAATGGCAATATGCCAAAATAATAGAACTTTCTCAAAAAAAATTTATAGACATTTTTGATGTTTATCTATCATAAAGATAGCACTTTTCAAAATATCTAATGATACGACCACCTAGTATCGAAATGATTTGATAGTTAAAAAAATAGCCCCACTTGCAAAATGGCGGCTTTTACCGGAAAGATTCCTTAGATAGATATACAAACCGAGTTATATTTAATTTAATAACTCACCGCAAGCGGAGTAGCGCAACGGAAGCGCTTTTTACTTTCACTGCCATGTACCAAATGCACGTAGTTGAATCCCCCCGACTGTCCGAGGTTGTCTGGTAGGCGGTATATAAAGCGCAAATATAATCACTGTATCACAAGAAGGAGCACCTAAGCACACCAGAACCTTGGACAAAGGATTAATGATAAGTCCATACGTTTTGTGAAAACCTTGTAAATAATTCAAAAACCATTATACCTTCATATTTTTTGAGATTTCTTGAACAAAGTGGAAAATCCCCTAGTGGAATTTCACTTTGGCCTGGTAGGTAAAGAAAAGGTAAAGAAGAAGTGATGTATAAAAACATATTATGATGGGATTGTAGTAGTTTACTGTTTTTAAGAAAATGTTATGAAATGAGGTACGTACATACTCACATTTTAGCATACACTTATACCACAAATCTAAACAATCACGTAAATATATATACACCTTTAAACATCCACGTGTGTATACACCTTTACACATTTGCGTGTGTGTATACCTTTACACATTCGCGTGTGTGTACGTGATAATATATACATGTTTTGTCTTCTTTGTTTAGCTAAATCTTCATTTAATCGTGTGTATACGTGATAAAATTGTAGTTTTCTACAAATTAAGTTTTCTTGAATTATAATTCAACAATTATAAAACAATAATTTCCCTTCATAAACCGGGTTAAACCTTTTATCTTCACAATTGTTTTGTACATAAATTTTGCAAAAACTTGTTTCTCTTTCGAATAGAGAAATAATAAACGTCATAACTTTAATATCGTGTCCATCGTAAAACATGGCAACATTTTGACCACGTATCCAGCGACAGACGTCAGAACTTTAACTACGTGTCAGGAATTTAACTTCGTGTTCGGCAATAAACGTCGGAACTTTAAGTTTGTGTCCAGTTGATAACACACGTCATCGTATCTATGTGCACAGACGTCATCGTGTCTATGTAAGAGACGACACAAATTTGTTCAACAAAGGTCTACGGTAGCTTATCTTTTTTTACCGAGGAGAAACATTAAGACGACGATTACTTCAAAACACGTGGGTAATGCGCTAAAAAATAACAACCCATAGTTAAAACAAATAAAACAAATAAAAACAACCCATATTTAAAACAATAAAAAGTAAAAAATAAAATAATAAAAACAGCCCATAGTTAAAACAAACAAAAGTAAAGAATAAAATAAACAACAACAACCCATACATAGTTAAAGCAAATAAAAACAAACCATACATAGTTAAAACAAACAAAAATAAAGAATAAAACAAACAACAACCCATACATAGTTAAAAGAAACAAAAGTAAAGAATAAAATAAACAACAACAACCCATAGTTAAAACAAATAAAAACAACCCATACATAGTTAAAACAAACAAAAATAAAGAATAAAACAAACAACAACCCATACATAGTTAAAAGAAACAAAAGTAAAGAATAAAATAAACAACAACAACCCATAGTTAAAACAAATAAAAACAACCCATACATAGTTAAAACAAACAAAAATAAAGAATAAAACAAACAACAACCCATACATAGTTAAAACAAACAAAAATAAAGAATAAAATAAACAACAGCCCAAAGTTAAAACAAACAAAAATAAAGAATAAAACAAACAACAACCCATAGTTAAAACAATAAAAAGTAAAGAATAAAACAAACAATAACAACACATGGTTAAAACAAATATAAAAATAAAGAATATTACAAATAAAAACAACACATGGTTAAAGCAAATATAAAGATGAAGCAAACAAAAACAGCACAAATTGGGTGAAACCTTCATAAATCTTTGTATATAAAAAAAGGCTTAACTAAATAAATGACACATGTTAAATGAGACATAATAAATAGAAAAGCAATTTTCGGACTATTTAATATCAAACTTAATTTTTCGACTTTGATTTACTGTAGCTGGACAAACGAAAGTTTTCATTGTGATATTTTTAGTAGGATGAA
>JAUELD010112633.1:5645-17126 GCA_031471615.1 Aglantha digitale | reverse complement strand
GCGAATTTATCTAAACAACTTTCTTAAAAAGTTTTTAATCGTTTTTTAAAAAAACATTGCCCTGATGCAATGATGTTTTCTGTCTACTACTATTTTCTGTCTATTCTTTTTACATGACCGGGAAAAGGGTAAGGGTTAGGGATACGTTTCTATGCATATTCCGGTTCTGAAAATAAAATAGACAGAACAGAAAGTGATAGAAAGTTAAATTTCCCTGAGACCTTAAGCAGCTAATCCTGTGTACTAAGTTGCTTTAATAGTAAATTGATTAATTACTCCCTAGCAAATGGATGTTGTTCAAGGAAGAAGAATTGTAAGGGTTAATGGATTTAGATATCATCCGCGGTGTAACCGGCAAACCTTTAGGTAACTCGTAATTATCTGTATCCTGAAAGATAAAAATGAAATGTCACATACTGACACAAAGTAGGGGAGAAAAAGAATAGACATAACATTAATAAGGAGGGAAATATATATATATATATATTTTATATATATAGTTGGGCGGAAATATAGTAGGGCGGAAAATTTGGAACAATGTTATAAACTGGTAAAGGTAAAGTAGAGGTATAAATCACGGGGTTAGGAAGAGTTTAATGTCAGCAATTCATATCGGCATCAAATGTGATTATTTAAAAAAGGACAGCACGGAAATACGACTCACCCGTAAACTTAACGCATTAAACGGGGTGCATATGTTGTTTACCCCGCCTCGTTCGTACAGGCTTTCACTTATTTCGCTGCAATTCGAACGACGCAGTTTTCGAGTGCTCATTCGGCGACGAAACTCAGAATTGTAATTTTCGCCAAGCTTCGACTAAAAATACATATGCTCAATGTTTACACTTCTCACAGATTCATTCAAACTAAATGGAGATTCATCAAATATAACCGATATGAAATTTCAATAATTTTCGTAACTACCAATTTATGTTTAGTTTTTTGTTTTTAAAACCAGCATGAACTTTGTCAAGATGTTGGTTAAAGGGTATATTCAAACAATTTCTTACCCAGCTTTCTTTCATTTTTTCAATACGATCGGAAATGTCCAGTCGAATTTTGTAACTTTCTGTGGCTTTTATATTTTTCACATCAGTAAATAACAGGTCATTAGCAATGGAAACTGACGCAGGGTTTACGTCAATTTGAGGTAGCAACTGACCCCTGATAAATGAATAAAAAATATATCGGTAAGTGGCATTAGATAAGCCTTTCGTTTATATTTATAAAAAACAAAGCGCTTAGTGATAAAAGCGTTGCTGCATTGCTCCTCGTAAATCCTTTAACAGTTAGACACATTGACACAGACAGATATGCTCTAGTTACACAAGTTATATATGTTTTAGTTTATATACCGATGTTCGGTATATCAACTCGGCTGCTTACCTTTCTTTAGTTATTCCGTCCTGCTCAACATTATTCACATGCTCAACATTATTCAAGAAAAAATGTCGATCTTCTCTTTTTGAAGGTACTTCATTCTTCATTCTAATATGAACATCACGAAAATACTTTTGAGATAAAACTGCATGTATTACTGAAACATTGTTGATAGAAAACATCATAGCAGAAGAATTATGTGAAACTTACTTGAGCGTTGCATCCAAATTCCACCTGCCAATCTAAAACAAGAACAATTGAACGTTGATAATGTGGAAAACTAACAATCCTCTCTCCACATAATATTAAACAAATGTACAACCCTCACGTGACTAAACAGCCCAATTTTAACACCTTTCCAAGTCCAGATGATAACACAACAATCAGTTGAAGATGAAACTATGTACATCTCATCCCCTGACGTGCTGGAACTCATCATGTACACTTCTAACGATGTTATAACAGCATTTTCATGTGCAACCCATGATTGTAACAACGAAGGAGAGATATTTGATGGTGTTTTTTCATTGGTCGATGAATGTTTCTGTTGTAAAATAGAACATCCTGAAATATTATCTTTTGAATTTACATCTGAAATACACCATTATTTGAACTGAAATTACATCTGAGATACACCATTATGAAAAGTGAAATTACATCTGAATTGCAACATTTTAAAGACTCAAAGTTATTTTATAACTGACATGCAATGATAAAAAGTTAAATTAACCTGAGTAAGAATTTGTGAAAATGTTTCGTGAACTGCGTAAGCCTCGATATCCCAAACCATTAATAAGCCCTCGCTGTCACCAGTAAGTAACAACGTGTTGGAAGCGTTCGAAATAAGAGCTGTTATCGAGGCTTGGTTGCTGTCTGTTGCATGGAAACTGGCTAAATGAAATAAGATAAACAAGTCAATAAAATAAACGGTTTAATACATTTTGACTAATTCTACAACACAACAAAAAATGAACTTAGAACCGAATAATCCAGACTTAACTTCCACCAAGACAACTTACCCACAGGTGCTTCAGCATCTGAGATATTCCAGAATGTCAACGTACTAGCATGTGACGACACTAACGAAGCGTGACATCGCTGATGACGTAAAGGAAGGTAGAGTAAACATTCCACCGCAACTTCTAACAATATCGTGGAAGATAAGCTACGCGTGAAAAATGTACATTGATAACAAATATGAGGTAATAATGACGTAACAGTCGAGAAACGCTTAAATAATTTGACTGACCGATCGCTAACAAAGTTAACAGACTTACCTTCCTTTAGAGCGTCGACTCTTGGACGAACGGAGACCACTTCTCATGGAACGATTCATATTTTGAAAAATGTTTTTTCTCCTAAAGATTAAAACAGTAAACTAATAAGTAAACTGGGGACTAATTGTGCAGGACTGGAGAGCACTAAACCTTGCAATGTTGAATGGCATTTCTATTCAAATGCATTACGTACCAGTCTAAATTATTCTGACCAATCTGAACTTTTGTTGATATCTTTTTATATTCTATGTTCCATATGAAGATATCTCCATCAAAACTGCTCGTCGCAAACAACATTGGTGTGAGAAGAACAGCACATAAAATATCATCCTAAAACAGTTATCTCCGTACTGTAAGAGTTTGTTATCTCAACATTGGAAATAGTTTGTTATGTAGATACTGTAAGAGACTAGTTATTCCCATACTGTAGAGATTAATTTATCTCCACATTGTAAGAAATTTTAGTTATTTCTGCACTGTAAGGGATAGTTTGCCCATAAAAGTCTAATAAATATTACTATCCGTTATCAGAATAATACCCTAACCTTACCCCGTACACTAAACTTATAAGTAATACTGTTTACCTGGTGACAGCGAATACTAAGCCATGTTTTATCAGGTTTTAACGACAACGCCTAAAACGTTCAATCATGGGTTAAAAAATTACAAAGTTCTTCTCAGGATTTCATAACAACAAATCAGTAGTTCCTAAAGAAGCATATTATGCAAATTTATTTACCAGCGCTGAATCATAGTAGGCTTGTATCTTGCGGCTCCAGCCAAACATAAATACTGTACTTTTATTCGGTAACACAATAATACTGGTAATTTCTTTAGATTCATACTTTTCTAATGATTTATCTTTCAATCCAGTAAGTAAATTCCAAATCTAAAAAAAAAATAATAACTAGCAATAATTGCGACTTAAACTTTTTACGATCAAAGTTTTCCAATTAACCTTTTAAAGCTATTTGTGAAATCCATCACGTGTCTTGTGAACTCTTAATGAAATGATTATTTTAATGATATTTTGAATAAGGTAGTAATGGGTATGAGTTCCATAACATGACTTGTTGCTGTAACTAAGTAAACACAATTGCACTCACGGCCCCTACACCACCGACATAACCACATATTAACCATTCACCAGTGCAATCGACAGCTATGGCAGACGCTTCATCTATTACTGTGCTATCCATAAAAATTTTAAGCAGATGACCAGACCGTACATCCCAAACGCAAATTTTACCAGCTTCACAGACTGTAACAATCTACATTTAAATACAATGCATGTTTTACTTCCAACTGCATCAAACTGATGTTAGATAAAAAAAAATTGAAAAGAATTCAATTTAATTGTGTTTGTTTTTTTACCTCATTACGACTTTGAATACATAAGGCTTTCACAACAGATGAATGGTGAGTTTGGGTAGATGTCATAGCAGATTTAAGAGACGAAGATGATAACTGCAATTCAGCTAAGCAATCTTCCGCAACCACCAAAACTGAGCGTGATGTGGACAGCATGGGAAATACCCCATGCTCAAAAATTCTTTCAGCGGGCGGAAACTTTAAATGAATACTTTGCACACATAAGTGGTCTTTGACATCGAATAAACATAAATGCTAGAAAAATTAAATCAACTACAAAATATGGTTTCAATTTTTTGAATTTCTTAAATTTTCCTAAATAATTATTTCAATAGAAGCAGTGAATTTAATGTAAATATTACTGTGACACAGATTGGAGCATTAAAATACAATGGGAACCTCAGATTAAGGGCTTCAATTGGAATATTGGGGTAAAAAAAACCTATCAAACCTAACAAAACCTAACTTAAATAACAACAAATAACTCAAATAAATTTTTTTGATGCATAACTTACAGCGTCTTTTGAATATGAAAATACAAGATTAAGTTGTTCGTTTATAGAAAGGTCAATGATCGAAGCTTGATGGAGTTTCAGAATTGCTGTAGGCCTTGCTGTTACGTATGGATCCCAGAATCGCAAGGCATGATCAACACTGCCTGTTGCTAAGAGACCAATATTCTTATTGTAATCGAAACATTGAACACCCTAAAAGGCCAAGAATTTAAAAATAAAATTTGTTTGTTATTTTAGTTGTGATTGCAGTTAAACCATTTTTAGGTCTTGCGGACAGAGCATTATCGAAAAATGGAAAATATCTATTGGAATAATTATTTATCAGATAGTTTGTATAGTTGAATAAGAACTTAGTTAAGATTTATTGAAATAACAACATGACCTAATGGTGTTTTAATCTATCAACTCAAAGTTAAAGCCAGCACTTTATTTAGTTAATACCTTTTTAACGTGAAAGCGATATAATTTCTCTGTCTCCTTTTCATCAGTGCTTTGACACAGTAATGAATGTTTTGGATCATTGCTGCAAGATACAACAGTATTACTTTCATGTACGTACTGTATACGTAGGACCCAATCATGATGACTTTGTGATAATATTTTGTGTGTTACAAAACTTGCATGATTTGAAATATCCTATAATTTAAAACAATATGACAATTCTAAATATTTGACATCCAAAAAATGAAGGCTACATGAAATAACTTCAAAATAATCTGAAATATTATACTGAATGAACTTCAAAATATCTACATGAAACCAAAAATTTTCATTTAAAGATTTTTTTAAAATAATTTCTAAGTTTATATCTTAGATCAAATTTCTAATATGATTCAGATCACTCAGTTTATCTGTTATTGACACTAGTTTGGAATATCATTTTTTAATGCGATATTGTGAAAACATTTGTGATTTTATTAGAGAATATATCCAGATAAAGTGTAACCAAACCGTGAATAAAACATGCCAACTGGATTTTGTCTTTTGAAAAGGTGTGTCAAATAAACTTTTTTGTGGGACGTGGAACTTCAACATGTGTATGCTACCATTATCAGTACCAAAAAAAATATATAATTTGTTGTGAGGCAACTAAACAAGAACAGTGGAAAGAAATACAAATTTATTACTCATGCAGTGCTTTGAATATTTTTATTTGTTAGAAATAGATATTAGAATACTTACAACTTTCATATAAAATTGACATAAACAAAGTGCAGCATTCGGTAAAGCTTAAATGAAATATAAACAACAATGAAAAGTTGTGAGTTAAACTAGAGTGAGTATAAGTTTTCAGTATAAAAATTTATGTTACCTAATAAATGAAATTGAGGTAAATAGTTTGGTGTTGACATCTCGTAGAATTGCATATCCCTACTAGCTGTAGACACCACTAACTTGTTGATAGCAGGAACACATATCATATCAGTCACCCAGATTTTTTTCGATCTTATTTTAGATTTTTCACTATCAACATTGAGAACTTGTATGTTACTTTTGATGGATAATTCAGAAGCAAGGTTACAAATTAGTCCATCTTTCGTTACAAGGATATATTTCGAAGGAGTATTTGAATCAACAACTAATTTCGCAATTGAATCCTTAAATTGATTAAAGAGTTAATGAATACAATAAAAAAACATACTTATTGTGGACTCTTTAAATGTCAAATTTACAAATAATAACCTTTAGAGAAGGGAATTTAATAAATTTCTCTTTCTGTTCAAATGGAGAAGCCTGCTCTAGTTTCTTGTCGTCTTTAAATCTATACAAAAAATATGAACAAAAATTCTCCCATGAAATGACACCATCTTTCAGCCAGTCAATCTGTGAAAAAGGAAAAAGAGATGTATCTTCAACAAGACCTTTAAAATATACTCATCAAAGAAATTTAAGCTATTATGCAGAATGCTGACTATAAAAGTTAAAAGTTAAGGAAATTTAATCTAGCTAATACATTGTTATGCTAGAGAACAATAGACTTAACGAATTGAAATATAACCAAACTTACTTTATTAAAAAGAAGCTCTGATTTTTTATTCATAGCACTGCGGGAAAAAATGTTTATTGGCGATCTATTCTTTCTCTTTAATACTTGAACTAGTAAATTTTGAAACATTTTCAAATCAAGCATCAAGTTATTTTTTTCGAAATTCAATAAAATTAAATCAAGATCGGATGGCAGTAAGATATTTTCTAAGTTGTCAGGGTCCTCATCTATTGTTGACCTACAAAATTATATTTTTACAAGTTGTAAGTGAAGAAATATAAAGTAAAATAAATATAAGAAAAACTTCTTTCAAACAACAAAAACAACAAAAAGTTACATTGCTTACACATAAGATTGAAATGTCATCATGCTCTAAACAACATTAAAAAGACACAGGTTGATTATTTACCTTAGAGAGGGAAGAGAATAAGAATATAATGACAGCATACAATTTATAATGAGGAATGATGATTTTGTGACCATTACATTTTGTAATTATAGCGAGAAAATTATTGTAAACATCAAACATTAGTCCATTGTAAACACAAAAGAAAACAAAATTCAAAACAAGCCATGAGTACTTGTAGTTCTTGAGATTTAAGGTAGGGGAATGAGCAATTTTGTAGCACTCATGTTCACTTAAACAATAACCTCTTTTATACTACATGAGATAACAAAAACTATAACATAAAATTATTGCATTCAAAACTTTACCTTGGAGTTTGCATTTTCTACATTTAACATTTTCATGTCATTAGCGTGTCTGATGTATTTTATCATTTTATCATGCTTTTCAGCTTCATCTACTGAGATATCGGGCACAGTTCTTTCCATTTTGTAAGTAAACAAAAACTTTTCTTTTGTTCTATTTTATCTGAAAAGGAAAATAAGTCCATTGTAAACACAAAAGACAACAAAATTCAAAACAAAGTTACTTTTTAATTGTGTAAATACAATCTTACAACTATCAACAAAAGTAAAAAACAATGAGTGTTTGAGAACACATTAATCTCTTTTGAAAGAGAATTTGTATTTAGTAAATTGTCAGTCCAAATTTAGTAAAATTTTAAAAAGAAGTCATTACTATCTTATCATTAATTTGGGTATCTTAAGGTAAATTAAGGTAAGGTATGGTAGGTAAGATAAATTAAGGTATCTTTAGAGAATGGAAAGGCAAATTGTATTTTCTATAACTTTTAAACAGAATCAATAACCTTTAAAGCTCAATTTTATGGTATCCATACAGCTGCATGAGATGTTTTAGAAAAGATGTTTTATTTCTGAAATATAACCCCCTGCAAAGGACTCCAGGAACTCTTAGTTGTGTCTTGAGTGCATTTTATAGGGTCAATGAATTTTTCAATATTTTAAAAGTTTTTGTCCAGATTTTAAAAAAGGTCTGGTTTGTGCCAAAAGTTTTAAGGTAGGAAAATGAGTAGTTTTGTGGCATTCATGTTCACTTGAACTTTGTCAGAAAATGGTGCCCAAATCACATCATATATAAACAATTAACTTAATCTAAGTTAAATCAATCTAAAACTAGAAATTAAAATTTTATGAAATTTTCAGGTCATGTACAAAATTTACCGATAAATTCAAATTTTTTAAAAAAATTATAAAAAAATAACTACAACAAATTAATTAAGAGATAATTTTACAAAACCATAAAAACAGGTGTTAACCTTTGACATAATTCATTTTTATCTCTTGATAGCCTGTAAACCTTCTGAAAAATTGTGAATTGCAGTTTTACTAAACATTTTCCTAAATATGAAACCTTAAAAAATTGAAAAACATTTGTTAGATGCAGATTAAGAGATAATTTATGCAAAAAATAACAAAACTGCCATATCTTTAGAAGTACCAATGAAATTTTCTCAACATTTTCAACAAAATAGTTAATCAATAATACAGCTTGATTAATAATGAGATTCAGTTAAAATTCTAATGAAAAATCCTGACATAAGCATTATTAAGAGATAATTTATGCAAAAAATTACAAAACTGCCGCATCTTTAGAATCACCCCTCAAATTTCTTCAAAATTTTCATCAAAATTGTTAATCAATAATACAGCTTGATTAATAATGAATTTCATTTAAAATTCTAATGAAAAGTTCTGACATTGGCATAATTAAGAGATAATTTATGCAAAAAGACACAAAACAGCCGCATCTTTATAGAAACACCACTCAAATATGAATTGTACATGTTTGGAATATATATTCTTATACATGCTGAAGAGCCTTTAGTATTAGGCGAAAAACAGCTAAACTTCATTTCTCTTACAATATTTTACTGTTTATATCATGCAGAAAAAAACCACCCATTTATGATACTAGAAAGGTTAGTATAACTTGAATAGAAAGAAAAGAAAGGAAAATAAACTACCTAACTTTAAAAGAATTAAAGAGAAATTTTCAGAAAAGATATATAGTATTTTAAAAGATACCCTTAAAAAAATTGAAAATTAAAGTTCTAGCAACTTTTTTTTAGAAAAGCTAAAAAAACATAAAGGAGCAAACTTAGATCATAAATCCAAACCAGACAATAAAACCTTACTGTAAAACAAATAACACCAAACGATTCTACACATATTGTACTTTCCAAATGGTTTAGATCATTGTCTGCTTCGGAAATCAATTTTAAAATTTCTTGTAGAACTGATTTGTCGTGACGTTTTCTGATACCGTCAACAAAATCTCATTTTCTCATCATCTAGTGGCAATATGATTTTTTCAGGAAAAGAAGAAATTATTATAAGTTAATATGACATAGTAATTGATGGTTTCAGAGTATATTCTTTCTTTTATTATATTAATTTTAGTATCATTAGTTAAGAATATTTATATTTATATATTTTTGTTATGGAACTGACGTCCATACATTTTAGGGTGTTACTGTGATCTGTAGTTCAGATATATTTAATAGCATATTTTTATCAGAATCAATAGACCAACAGGCTTATAGTAAGATTCATAAAAATATTTATTTTTTTTGTTATGATTTTGTCCAACAGATTGCAGCTACATATATCTGAAATGATTAGAATTAATTTATCCCAAAAGATTTGAGTTACTACTTACCAAGTAATACTTACTACTTGCTCAATAAAATTAACATTTATTTAATTTTCTTTTACTTGAAAAAAACATTAAAACATGTTTTTCCGTGTAGGGCGTCCTACCGTTGCTAAGACGTTGGTAGCTAAGTATCAAACACTTCGGTAACAAATCTTTTTGATACAATTTGAAATCGCATGATAATATATCGAGGCGATTCTTGCTTGCTTTTTAAAGTTTTTTTAATATAATTCTTCTATTTATTAAAATATTTTTTTACCAATTCATAAATAAATGTATATAACCGCTATTCGGGTGAAGTGTTTACGTACAAAGGTATTCAAAAATGGCTTTGTAAACTTCTTTGTATAACCTCTGTGGTAATGGGAAATGGTATAAAAATATCTACCATAATAAGCTTTGTATTTCTTTTTGAATCTCCGCAAGAGCTGAATTATTTACCTAGATCAGTTTTCGAGATTATATAAAATATATATTGAAAAGGAGTGGACCAAGAATTGACCTTTGTGAGACTCTAATGAAATTTATTTCCAAGAGCTTTTAAGATTACTGAGGTAGCTAAGATCAAGTTTCAAAGCTGATTTACTAAACCCATATGCCGTAGTTTCGAAATCAAAAGTTTGGGAGAAAAATAATCAATGATTTTAAAAGGTCTATTAAATAATACAATCATCGATTGGCATTTTCCATTTTTCCAGCCTTGTTAACAAACCGTGTTGGGTGCTGTAGCCTTAATTAAAGCCACATTGATAGTTAGAATAATACTAGCAGATAACTTCTTTGCTACTTTTACCTTTGGAGCTTCTTATGAATAGGGAAAATAGAAAATAATAGATAGAATAAAAGCGGGAAAATAGAAAATAATAGATAGAATAAAAGCGGGAAAATAGAAAATAATAGTTAGAATAAAAGCGGGAAAATAGAAAATAATAGATAGAATAAAGGCGGGAAAATAGAAAATAATAGAAAGAATAAAAGCGGGAAAGTAGAAAATAATTGATAGAATAAAAGCGGGAAAGTAGAAAATAATAGAAAGAATAAAAGCGGGAAAGTAGAAAATGATAGAAAGAATAAAAGCGGGAAAATAGAAAATAATAGAAAGAGTAAAAGTGGGAAAATTCTTGCTCTAAACATTCATGTATGCTTGGAATCAAAAAATCAGTAAATAAGTATGAATTTTTTTATGGTTTTACTTTAGAAGAGATTCTCGTCTAATCTCTTCTCTTAAAGATTCTAAAAAGTTTATATCTTAAACGCCATTAGAACGAATCGCGCGCCCTTTCTTTTTAAAAGGCGTTATATTGCAAAAAACAGACAAGTTCATTACAGTTCGCACAAAAATAATTTACAACTTTTCTTGTTAGCAGGAATTTTGACAAATATATGATAAATAAATAAAACAGATTTTAATTGGCATGCTTCAAACACATCATTGGTCTTATTCAAACTTATTAAATTGGATTACATTTCAATCCTTCCACATTACAACTAATTACATAAATAACAAAATAATTATATAAATTTACAATGGTGCTATGAATAGAAATTAAAAAGGTCTCACCTTTTTAACACAGACAAGTGTTAAGAAGATAGGTAAGGGGAAAAGTGGCAAGAACAGAAGAGAGGCGCCTTAAAACGATAATTATACTTACACGGAAAGTGTAACTCTTTCTCTTGCAACTCTAAATGTTGCACCTGTGTATGCAAAATACAAAAAAAACCTGACTTTTCTCGCAAACAATAAAAACTAGGCCTTGGCATGGTAATAGAGCCACCATTTATCTTTTTATTAAAATGACGTCATCATATGTCAAGCAAATTGAGAAATTATGCTGAAATATCCGGCATTAATAATAATAACTTTATTTT
>JAUELD010112521.1:1989-29649 GCA_031471615.1 Aglantha digitale | reverse complement strand
AAGATTGTTCCCAGACCTATTTCAACAGGCCAATTCATTAAATTTAGGAACTTTGTTTCTATAGTTGAACTTTTTTTAAATATTTTTAGAATTGTTTTATTAGTCAAATTCTTTATCGAAAGTCAGAAACGTAAAATAGGAACTTTTGAAAAAGGATCTTATTTAGTGTTCCTAGTTGTAAACGAAATCTCGAAGGCGTTGAATTGGCGTAGTAATATGAAATGAATGTTTAGAATAATATTTTTGCCTACCTCTTGGTGCATTTCCAGAATTGATTGGAACCGGTGGTGGTGGTGGTGGTGGTGGTGGCGCGGGTGGCAATGGGTTGTGCGGGCTTGAAACCACAGTTGCATTGTAGGAGGGCCTTGTATCGATGGCATATATTTCGTTTTCGAAGTTAATTGGTTGATGTACTGAAGAGTTCGCTTGAAGCTCTAAAAATTTAAACACTGTGAATCCGAGCTTTCATATCACATTCGATATTTAGTTTGCTTTTAGTATTTCAATATACCTCTATCATCGTTCCCTTGGAAGAAGTAACTCGATTGGTTGTTGATTGCAGCTATGTCTATTTGAGCCTCCTGCGTTTCACCTATATACAGATTATATTGACATGTTACATTTCATCGTCGGTGCATATGTTCTGTTGGAGCACAAGATGTGAACCGGAGTAGTAAAAAAATGTTTACCTATACTTGATCGTGCCTGCGTAAATGTTTGTTTTGTTTGATCTCTAAAATGTGAAAATAAAAATAAATCTACGTTGATGTAGATTATAATATTTCATGTTGTTGGTTAGAGCCTACAATAATGGCAAATATTTGAACCCTATGAACTATAATTTAAAATAGTCAGGAATATACATCAACGTAAAATCAAATCTTTAAGTTAGTAGAAGTAGATATAAGCTTATCATATCGAAATTTTTAGACATACCTTAAGTTTGAATAATTTGGTAGAGTGTTTGCTGTGTTTGAAGGCTTGTGGGAGCTACTAGAAAAACTCACGTTATCAACTCCATATACTGGATTAGTCGAGCGCCTGAAATTGAAATTGAGATAAGTAAGCTTTAAAAAGACAAGTGACGCTGTTATTAAAAACGTTTTGTTTAAAAATAAATCTTACTTTGCCTGTGTGACGTAATCAGTTTCATCGGGATATAGCGAGCCGTTTTTGTTAAGTTCGGTGTACCATGCATATTTCCTGTAGAAAATGATTGGTGCTGTTACTTACTGTATATGAATTTCTTTTGATGCAAAGTCACAAGAGAATGAAAGTAACTTACGTATCCTTGAAATAAACCACGCTTGCTAAAATACAGATGGTCATGCAGAGTAACAGACCAAGGAGCACAAGAGAGCAAATATAAAATAAGTGAAACGTTGAGTTATACGATGAGAATTCTCCAGTAAAAGCATCTGATTTTTCCGATTCTAAAAATAAAAAAAGATTATCGATTTAAGCTTAATATTTTAAGACACACAGTTATTATAATAAGTATCTATTTCTATTTAAATATGCTTACTGGTAATTAAAGCCTGTGTGAACGGCGAAACGGTACTGCCATCGGATGATACTCCTTCTAATTGAAATCTAAACAATACAATATGGCGTGTTAACCTTGTTCCAGAATATCAACACTCATGTTTAATCAAATTGTCGTACCTGTAACTTGTTCCTGACTGCAATGGTCCGTTGCATGGTATCGAAGAGTCGTATTTATTGGCGCAAACGTCATTCCCTACAATCAATCTGATGATGTCATTTCCAACAAAGCTGATATCTCTTCTTGTTCTCCAATGTGGAGGTACAATGGTTGCCACCAGCCACCTTTTCCCCTCGTCACCCTCCTTGTTATTAACTCGGTAATATGACACCGGTTCAATTAACGTATTCTCCAAAACTAAAAAAAACCGTAAGAAATATAAGGCTGCCATTTTGTAATCATTCTTTTGTGATTTATAAAATAGATATTTATCTTACATTTAGTGTCCTCAGGTAGGTATTTTTGTCCATACACTTTCACCAACGATACGTCTCTCCATTCTTCTTTGAAGTGTTGAGCGGCGTTGATGTCTATACTTATAGTTGAGCTAGTTAATTCATTGGTTACTGATGGCATGGTGTTGTCTATAAATGAGTTGCTTGTAAAGTTGAGTTGCACGACTGTAGAAGTATTGAAAGTACTTTTCGCAGTTACAGTTAAATTAAACTCTTGTGTAGAGGTGATAAGCTTGATTAGTGTGATAACACCTCCTTCTATCTTGAAAGTGTCTTGAAAGTTGTTTTCTAGGGTATATGTAACTTCTGCGCCTTCACGATCAACAGCTTCAACCTTTATTACTTCAATACCAAGTGGCCAGGTGTATGGTAAAGTAGCTAAGTATGACGGAGAGGTGAAAGCAGGTGCTGAGTCATTTATGTTGGTGACAGTGATAGCTACAGGTATTATTGACACTGGTGCATCTGCATCTTCAGAACTTCTAACTTCAATGCAAAATTCGTAAAAATCTTTTCTTTCATAATCTAAAGGTTGCGAGTTTGTTAGTGATCCATTGACAACACGAAAGGTCGAATTTGACGTCCCTACAATTCTGTATGTTAACTTGTATTCATTTGACGTCGGGCTGGCGTTTAACGGTAAGTTTAATTCGCTCCCCTCTACCACGGTCCCTTCTATTTCAGTAGGGACTTGCGGTGTGCTTGGCGAATCGATATTGACGATGACAGTAGCAAGAGACGTGCGCCCGCCATCGAAAGCTTTCACCTGCAATTCAAATCTTTTGTACTTCGATGATAATCTTTTCATTAGTGTGATATATCCTTTATCATTGATAGAAAAAAAATTGTCTGCTTCATCTCCTGAAATGATGCTGTATTGAAGAATGTTGTTAGAGTCGACATCTGTGGCTGCAGCTACAATGATAATCGTGCCAACTCTGGTGTATACCGTTATGTTACTGACCATATCCGTGTCTTGAAAGATTGGGTGGTTGTCATTTTCGTCGTTCACGTAGATTTTTACCTCTGCTAAAGCTTGTATGGAATAATCGAGGCTGTTTCTAGCTATGACACATAGTTTATAATATTTTTTGCTTTCGAAATCGAAAAGTTTACTCGCTCGAATATCGCCATTTTGTATGTCAATAGTGAAGTCGTTTTCGCTTTGCCCTAAAACATACTCCAACGAACCTAGTTCTCCATCGCTTTCAATTGTGGCATTCACCTTGAGCAATACCTGGTTTAAATCTAGCAGTCCTTCAGAAACGTTCAGTTCGTATAACGATTGGGCGAATGCAACTCTACCATAAATAGTGCGGACGCCATCTGCTACAATAATGTTAACAGTTGCTGGTTCTTCAGATGATAGTTGGTTGTCTTTAGCAATTACCTTAAGATTGTACGCTCTAGTTGGACCGCTTAATGCTGAAGCAATAGTTATAACACCATCAGTGTTGATCCTGAAGTTATCTGTGTTGCCTTCAGCTATTTCATAGGCAACCACCCCAAAGTCTTGATCTAAGTCGTTGGCGTATACCTTTATTACTTGGTAGTCAATTGCAGCTGTTGATATTATTGTTACGGTGTAGATCAACGGATCAAACACCGGTTTGTTGTCATTTGTATCTTTTATTACAACATTAACAGTTGCGTAGCCTGTGTTACCACCTCCATCTGTAGCCTCAATTCCAAATGAAAACATATTCCGCTGCTCGTGATCAAAGGTTTTTTTGCTTTCAATCAAACCGGTGTTGTCGATGGTAAAGTATTCTTTGGCCATTTCGGTCAGTATGGTATATGAGATATCATTCATGTCATCTAAATCCACTGCTGTTACTTGAAGCTGCATGTGTTGGTTTTCTTCAACCTCGGTGTTGTACACCAGTGAGGTGAATACTGGTTTGTTGTCATTGTAGTTGCTTATATTTACTTGAAATTCAGTCGTGGCAAACTCGCCCTTACTGTCGGTCGCTTGAACAGTTAAAACATACAACGGTTTCACTTCGAAGTCGAGTTGCTTGTTAATGATTAATTCTGCGTCTTCTTTCGATACTCGAAATGGGGATCCATCATTCCCCGACGTTATAGTGTACGCAAGTATTCCATTGACACTCTTGTCTTCGTCAGTTGCCATTACTCTACCAAATACTGTTCCAACAGGCAATATTTCGCTTATTTCAAACGCGAAATTATTTGGAAAGACAGGTTTTTCATTGACATCAGTTACGTTTATTGTAACCACAGTGAAACCAGTATTTACTCCATCCACAGCTATTACTGTGAAAATATACTGTGATTGCTCTTCGAAGTTGATGGCAGTTTTTAAAAAGATATTTCCATTGTTGTCAATGTCGAATGTTTTACTATCGTCTAATATACGGTATTGTATGACTGAATCGTCTTTATCGATAGCAGTCACTTGTAATAGTTGGCGATTAGCTATCCCCTCGCTTATTGACATGAAATAAGTGGCAGAGAGAAATTCTGGTTTGTTGTCATTTTCGTCGAGAACGTTAACGTTAATTGTAATATAAGGATTGATTTGTAATGGTGGGGTTCCGTTATCTGTGGCGCTGATCAATAAGCTATACGTCTTTAAAACTTCATAATCCAGTTCTTGATCGAGTGTTATTCTTCCAGTTTCGTCGATTTTGAAAGCATCGTTCACATTACCTTGCGTTATACTAAACGACAGTTTACCGTTTTCGCCACTATCGTTATCGGTAATATCTAAGGTCAGCACAACGCTGTTCTTGGGAGTGAGTTCAGAAATGGAAAGTTCGTAAATATCGACTCCTCTATTTAATGGTGCGTTGTCATTCTTGTCAGATATATTAATGACCACGATTGCTGTATCGAATATTTCCAGACTGATCTGATCGAATGCTTGCACGATCAATGTGTATTGCCTCTTGTTTTCATAATCTAGTGTTCTTGTTGATTGTATCTCTCCAGTAGCAAGGTTCATTTCGAACATCTGATCTGCACCACCAACAATTCTGTACTGAACTGATCCAGGGTTTGATACAATGGTTTGGACGATGAATTCTACTGCATCACTTTCTTCTATTGTGACGGAGTATGTGTCTTGTGCAAATCTCTTTATCTCGGTGTTGCTTTCTGCTATATGTATCGTTACTACAGTTGTAGCAAGTAGTCCACCTTCGTCCATAGCTTGAACTTGTAGCACATACTTACGATCGGATCCAGCAGGGATTAATCCATTCAAGAAAATCATTCCGTCGTTATTTACAGTGAACGGTGATGCCGTTATAATTGTATACAACAGTTCTCCTTCTTCTACGTCTGTCGCCTTTACGGAAGTGATGTATGACCCTACACTTAAATTTTCGTTTATTGTAATGTTGACGTCAGCATTGCGAAACCTCGGTGGTTCGTTCACGTCTTCAATGATGATTGTAACTAGCGTCTTATCGTCTGCACCGGTTGTAAGGTCAACAGCCCTCACTTGAAATCCGTAATTGTCTGTAACCTCTCTGTCGAAAGATCGGACGGATTTTATCAATCCCGAAATAGAATCGATAATAAAATCTTTACTTGATACTTCTGAGTTGTACAGAATATCATATCGAAGCTGTACTTGTCTATCTGCTACCAGCGCAGTCACCTGGAATATATCTTTTGAACCTTCGTTTTCATTTATATTGGAAATGTAATTTTGCGAAGCAAAAATTGGTTTGTAACAAGACAATGAGTCGTTATTCGAGTACCTTATGTAGATAAATATTTCGGCGTCAGGGTCACTGGTTTCGTTCTTGCCATTCGTAGCTTCAATCGACAGTTTAAAAAACAAAGTATCGGGATCATCTAATGCCTCTTTTAATTTTATTTCACCTGATTCTGTTACAAGAAATTTATTGAGTTCATTACCAGAAGTGATGTTGTAGGTCACAGAAGATAGGTCGTCATCCTCCACATAAACAGCAGCAATAGAAGTTCCAACTTGCGTATCATAATCAATGATCATGCTGTGCCTGTTCACTAAGAAGAGGGGACCATCTTGAATTGCGGTTGTTATACGGATGAACACGTACGCAGTGTCTGCATATCCGTCATTATTCTCTGCTTTAATTTGTAAAACGTATGCACCTGGCAAAATGTCGATGTTTTCTTGAAGTTTTACTTCACCGTTCTGGTTGACTTCGAACTGTTCTGTTCTACCGTTACTAATGGAGTACGTCAGCGGCTTGTTCTCACTGTCAATAGCCAATGTTTTCACTAAGACGTCTTGTGAAGTAATGACTGATGACTTCGTTACCTGATAAAAGTCTGGATTGAAGGTGACAAAATTTCCATTTGTTGATTCAACAGTTACGTTTACCCTTGTCACTGCTCTGGACGCATCTGCAGCATTGTCAATGGCTGTAAGTATAAATTCGTAACTACCTAAATCCAATTTTTCACTTAAAATCAGCGTGTTACCCGATAGCGTTACTGCAGATGTGCCATGCACAGCGTATGTTATCATTCCGTTGGTTGTACTGTCTTTATCAGTAGCCAATACGGTACCGATGATTGTGCCGATCTCAGTTGCATCAAATATTTTGAAATAATACGGGGCTGCTGTAAATACTGGCTTGTTATCATTCATATCAATTACGTTTATAAACAGCATGGTGGTAGAGTGGAAGTCTGCGTTCTCAACTTCCGATGCACGTATGAGCAGACTGTATTCAGATTTTCGTTCGTGATCGAAGCCTTCAAATGAGTCCTTGCAGGTAATAGTACCTGTGGTGGAGTCAATATTAAAAAATTCATAATCTTTATATTTTTCTATAGTGTAGGAAATATTTGTTAATTTATCAGCGTCAGATGCCTTTACAGTAATCAATTCTGGATCTTTAAAGTTCTCATGGACTGATTTGAAGTAAGGGTTTATCTGGAACACTGGTCGGTTATCGTTCACATTCTTCACCTTAAGAAATACAGTCACTATTTTCGATGGAACCTTTGTCTCACTGGGCACTGTCAAGATGGATGCTAAAATAGTTAATTCGTACTGTGTCTTATTTTCGTAGTCTAAGTGTTTGTTTAACGACAGTATATTTGTATGTTCTATCTTGAAGGTGTCGTCAGGATTTCCGGACATGATGGTTATAATGAAATCTTCTTGTTCATAGAGATCTGCAATGTCGAGGGTCAGTATGGAGTCGCCCAATGACATCAGTTCACTTACTTCTATTTCGTAGTTAGTAAAGGTGAAAAAGGGAGGGCGGGTAATTATGTATACGGTAACTTTAGCACTTGTTTCTCTAGGTATTGCAGCGTTGTCTTTAGCTATCACCACCATGTCGTACCTGATGGTCGTGTCCAACGATAAGTTTTTAGATAAAGAGATATTCCCAAATTGATCAATCGCAAATGTGTTTGAAGCATCTATTAGTGTATACTTTATAACAGAGTTAACGTCCTTGTCTGTAGCTATGACCGAGCCTATCTTATCCCCTAGTGTAGCGTTACCTAGCAACGTGAAGTTATAATGGAGACTTGAAAATATTGGATTATTGTCGTTCATGTTGTTGACGAATATTTGCACGACACCATTGTTTGTTGCTGCAACATTTCTATTTAGAACATCCACTGATATTTCTAAGGTATATACAGGTGTGATTTCAAAATCGATCACAGCGTTGGAAATGAAAAGTTCTCCTTTGTTGTTAATTTTAAACACCTCTCCCGTGTTCCCCTTAATTATTTCGAATTTCAAATCATCTTTGTTAACGTCGACATTAATGAGGTTTACACGACCTACAAACGACCCTGTGACTCTGTTTTCATTTATGTTTATTTCGTAATTAGAGGGTTGAAACGACGGAAGGTCTCCTTGAGTCGCATCTATCACGACTACTCGTAACGTGAATGCCGTTTCCCTGGCAATTTGACCCTTGTCCGAAACAGTAATAAACAAGATGTATTGAGTTTCTGTTAGATCGTCCAGTTTACGAACTAAAAAGATTTCTCCCGATGCAGAGTTTATTTCGAAGGGAGAGTTATTGGACAGCGTTGACAATGCATATACAAGATCTCCGTTTTCACCATCATCTTTATCTGTAAAGTTTAGTTTATATACAACGCCAACTTGTGTGTTTGATAATAACTGAAGTGTTTTCGAGCCGGCTGTGGAGGTGGGGCTGTTATCGTTAGCATCTGACACATCGATTGTAATGGTAGCATCCTGTGCAGCTTTTCTTGGAGGGACCCCATTGTCAGTCATACCAACCGTTAAAACGTACTGTTTCTTGTCTTCATAGTCTAACTTTTTGTTTAATCGTATAATACCAAAGTTGTTGATTGTTTCGATGCTAAACGGACCACTGTTGGACGTAATCATAAACTCAATCTCACCATTCACACCTTCATCGATATCGTCCCCTTCGACGATTGCTACTTTGGTACCGATCTCCGCAGCTTCATTCACAGATTCTGAAATGTCAAGGTTAAGATGTAACGGGGAGTTATCGTTCACATCTTTTACAAACACTTGCACACTCGCTGTCCCTATGTTACTTCTGTCCACATAAGCTTCCAGTACAACGTAATGTTGTTTTTTTGATTCATAGTCGCCTCCTGAAAAACGAATGGTTACCCCTAATCCATTAGTTACAGGTGTTAGAGTAAACCGGTCAGAATCGTTGGACGTTCTAACTGCATAATTAATAATGTCAGCTGGTTGGTCTGTGGTTGCGGTTATTACGCCTAAAATAGTTTCTACACTATTTTCAAAGACTTGGTAAGTATAGCGAGAAAGTTGAAAAAACGGTGCAGATGTGGCGTCGATGTCTATGACATTGACTGTTAGCTTTGTTGAAACCGCTCTAGGTTGCGCTGAAGAATCTCGAACACTGATTGGTAATTCAAAGGTTTTTTTCGCCGTCGGTAAAAAATCAAATAGAGTGACAACTCCTGTAACTTCGTCTATCCTAAATACGTCATTAGTTGTCGATGAATCTATTGAATATCGTAACATTCCTTTCAATCCTATGTCGTTGTCAACAGCGACCATTCGCGCTACAGACAGACCAGGTGAACTATGTTCGAAAATCGAAACAATTAAGTTTGGCGTTTCGAAAAACGGATCTTCGTTTTCATCAGTCACATTAACGATTATTCTTTGCACATTTGTTCTAGGAGGAGTGCCACCGTCTACAGCTCGAACGTATAGTTCGTAAAACGGTCTTGACTCCCGATCAAAGTTAGCAACAGCGTTAATATTTCCACTGTCGGCTGCAAGTATAAATTGTTTATTAGATTCCGATTCTAAAAATTCATACGATATTTTTCCGTAGTTTGCTGCTTCTGGTCTTCGATTTATTGCAACTGCAGGAAGATTGATATCTGAGTCAAAAGCTTGTGCCTGATATATAAAGAGATTTTCTCCTTGGTTTTCATTTACAAAGATTTGTTCTGTTGTTTTTGCAAATACAGGTTTATGCATGTTATCAGGATATATGTTGATTTGGATTTCAGCTGATTGTTTCGATTGTAAGCTTTCACTACCAAGGTCGAACGCGTATATGGGGACTACATAATCGCCAATGTCTTCAAACTGAAGTTTTCGTTTTAGGTTTACTACCCCGGTAAGTTGATTGATTTCAAACAGATCTTGCTGTTGGAAGTTCGGTTCAATCTGGTACCTTATTTCTTTGTTATCTCCACTATCGTCGTCTATCGCGTACACTGCAGCAATTCGTGCCTGGACTTCGGAATCCCGCGCTAGTGAAACCACAATTTCTGTTCTTACAAATTCAGGTGTGTTATCATTGATGTCTGTGACGTGTACAGCAACGGACACACTTGAAACCACGTCCGGTTCATCTTTCGCGAACGCATTTACTATGAACCTATGTGTTTTCGTTTCTTCATAATCGACACTAGTTGTTAAATAAATACTTCCGTTTTCCGCAACACGGAATATTCCATTACTTCCTACAGACATCGGGCTAATCCTATACATAATTGTTTTGCTTGGGCAAGATGCAGAAATAGTGAAAATCGATTTGTTGATAGGATATGATTCTTCAATGTTTCTTTGGTATAGTGTCTGTGAAAACTGTGGAAAGCAGGCTGTTCGATTGTCATTCTGTTTGATCAGTTGAACGTTCACGATCACTGAGGATGATTGCTGGGGTACACCTTTGTCGGTTGCGGTTATCTGAAGGCTAAAACTACTTCGTGAATCCAATAAACTTGATTGAATGAAAATGTTACCATCAATATCAATATTGAACTTCGAATCGCCGCCTGCAATTGAATATAATATATCCCCATTATTTCCAGAGTCATGGTCGAACGCTGGAATAGCAATGATATTTGTCCCTGGTGCCGAAGTATCAAGCAGCTGCAGGTTGAGAGTTTGGTGGGTAAACGTCGGCACGTTGTCGTTGATATCGTTGACCTCCACCGAAACTTCTGCAGATGATGTGAGAAATATAGAACCTCGGTCTGATGCAGTTACTGCAAAGTAATATGCCTTTTTATGCTCGTAATCTAGTTTGACTTTTGTTTCGATGCAACCTCGATTATTGATTAGAAAGAAATCGTTGACATCAGGATCACTTGATAGGATGCTGTACGTGAACTCTCTGTTACCACCACTGTCGATATCAGTTGCTACGACACAGCCCAAAACTTTCTCCTCTTCTTCCTCGGTCGCCACAAACTTGTAAAACAACTCATCGAATACCGGGAAGTTATCGTTCACATCTTTGATATGAATAACACCATCTATAATTGTAGAGAGGCTGGGAACACCAGAATCAAATACATTCACCTTGATTTCGTATTTCTTATTTAATTCAAAATCTATGTTTTTCGTAACAGTTATAACACCCGTCATTGATTGAATAGCAAAGGGTAAAAGGGTCTCATTTAACAGCTCGTACCTAATAAACCCATTTTCGTTGCTATCGATGTCACTTGCATCTACTACAAATACCGTACCTCCAATCGGACTGTTTTCTAATATCGTAGTTTCTATTTCCCCGTTAAATTTAGGACTATTATCGTTTCGGTCTTTTACTTCTATTTTAATTGAAGCATATGTAATGTATGAGGTATTTTCAATGAAGCATTTCGCTGATACATGGAAAAGAAAAAACTGATTTTTCTCATAGTCGAACTTCGCTTTTGTGCGTAACAAACCAGTCTGTTCATCAATCGCAAACCGCTGAAATGAGTTGACTAAAGAGTACTCGATGAGGTTTGAGGTAGAAATAACTTGGAACGTATCAATGATAGCGTTTTCCTCGTTGTTTTCTCTTATCGAATAGTCGTACGAAAACTGTGGGAACTGACACGCAGGACCAGTGGGGTTAGAATTCGACACGACATTGACTTGAATGAATGCGCTTGGGGATGCAGAAAGCTCTGAATCATTTAGTGTTATTTCCAAAGTGTACGTTTTCAAATCGTTGAAATTGACGCCTGGATTAACAAATAGCAAGCCTACATTGTTGTCTTGTGTTGTCAAAGTAAATAAGTCGTAGTCATTGACAAGTGTCAATGCTAATTTATCTTTGCTTACTATATCTTTGTCTTCGAATGGTATTAGAGCAATAGGAGCGATACTAGGTCGTAACTTATTGACGATAATGGACTGGTTCCTAGGTTGTGAAAACGTAGGCCTGTTGTCATTCTCATCCTTCACATTAATCACTACGGTTAAATGGCCGAAAAAAGGAGTTTCTCCGTTGTCTGTTGCACGAATCAATATAATATATTGGCTTGTCACCTCACGATCAAAAGATTTTGTCGCCTCTAAAATACCGTCACGCCTGATAGAAAACAACGATGCTATATCATCGACGTTAGATTCGACGATGTTGTAAGTGATTGAGCTGAAATAAACATCGTTATCTTTAGCTATTAGTTCTAGTATTGGTGTTGGTGCTACGTTGTTTTCCTTTAATGGGATTTCTATGTAATCTTTCCAAAAAACAGGCTGGCGGTTGTTAACATCAAGCACATTTATGGTAATGGTCGCTACTTGTCCAATTTCTTCGATTGATCCACTAGCATCAAGCGCTCGGATCTTAAGGTTGTATTCACCTACGTCACCATTTAAAGAATTATCTAAAAACAGGATTCCACTGGTCTCATTGATTGAAAACTTGTTGTTTGAGTTGCCATCAAAAATAACATATGAAACTTGACCGAATATTTCAGAGTCTTTATCAGTTGCGGAAAGTTGCAGCAGTGTCAATCCGATAGGAGACAGTTCAGAAATAGTTAGGTTATAATGATTGTTTGTAAATATCGGTACGTTGTCGTTTTTATCAATCACTTGTATGAGCACTTTTTTAAAGGATGATTTTTTCGGTGAACCGCTGTCGTAGGCTTCGATGACAAAGTTGTACAGTTTTTGCGTTTCATAATCTAAACCACGTGTCAGAATAACGTCACCATTGCCGTCAACTTCAAATGGAAAGTTCGTGCCGAAACTAATTACCATGTAATTTACTTCACCGAAAATCCCGACATCAGCGTCTACAGCCTTACAATTTGTTATTATCCCTGTATCCTCATTCTCATCCACATCAATAAGTAAGTCGTCACTCGACGCAAACACAGGTGCATTGTCATTCACATTGGTGACCAGAAGTGTAAACACCTGCACGACGCTCCTGTTTGGCTCCCCATCATCAGAAGCCATTATGGTTATGGAATGTGTAGGTGCCTTCTCATAGTCGAGTTCTTCTTTTAAATAAACAAATCCAGTATAATTTAAAACTTCTAAGTTCAAAGGAGGGTTTGTTTGTTGTATTGTATACGAAATTTTGCTGTTACTATCTTTATCTGAAGTGTCAATCCTATATATCAATGAATCCTTTGGTGTATTCTCTAACACTTGGAATGAAAATGGGGGCGCTATGACAGGGGTGTTATCGTTCATATCTGTCACAAGTACTTTCACGAGTGCGAACGCAACACGCGGAACATTGCTTGGATGTGAGGCTGACACTGTGAGCAAATAAGAAGTCTTTTGCTCGTAATCCAATGCAGTTTGTGTTGAAATGATTCCGTCTGTCACTCCCACTTTAAAGATCTGTTTCATATCTTCGTCAACTATTTCGTAACGAAGAGCCTCTAGACTTGCTGATATTGCTTGCACTGTGCCAACTGGGTCAAAATTATTGTTGTTTTCGATTATAGTGAATGTGTAAACAGGTTTCGAAAACGTAACATCTCCTATGGCGTTTGAGTCGATAATTCCAATATTGATCACACAAGGTGTCGATGAAGTTTTCCCGATTTGTCCCAATTCATCTTTATCCGAAACCAATACTGAAATTGAGCTAGAGTTTATATTGGTCGATTTAAGGGAAGTTTTCAAATACAACACTCCTATGTTTCCAAAACTTGCTATCTGGAAAAACGTTTCATCAAATTCCAATCTGAATTCAAAGTTATTTTCATTAATCCCATCCAAGTCATCAGCCCTTATGTAAGCCACCTCTTGTCCTACCAGAGTGTTTCTGCTGATTCGTATATTCCGAGGAGAATCCACACAAAACGGAGGCGTTTCGTTTACATCTAAAACAATCAGCTCTACATTTTGTGTAGCGTAAACGTTTTCACTGTTTTTCACGCAGGTGGCAGTAATTAAAAACTGGAAGAATTCTTTTTTTTCGTAGTTTAAACTTCGTTTTAGTTTTATTGCGCCATTACTGCCTTCGACTTCGAACTGCCCATCACCTTGACTGATGTTAAATGTGATGTCACGGCATGTAGTAGTGAGTAAGGTCGGTGTATAGAAGACAAGATCTTCATTGAAATTCTCGACCAACGTCAACCGTTTGTAAGACACGTCAAATTGCAGTGTAGTAATCTCATCATCGAAAACTGATATGAAAACATTTGCTTCGTCTTGGTTTCTGAACACCAGTTGTGTTAACGGAGCATCGAAAGCTTTCACCACCAGATGAAAGTACGGTTGCTGTTCCACGTCAATTTGCTTCAGTAGTGAAATTGTTCCAGTGGATACATCTATAGCAAAGTTGGCTTTGTCATTCCCGCGAGTTATATAATAATAAACGTTGTCTTTGTCTAAGTCAGTTGCAAACAACTGTATAAGATCTTTGCCTTCAACAGTCGAAGAGAAGATGGTGACATTGTAGGTGTCAGGGTGAAACACAGGTCCGTTGTCGTTGATGTTGGTCACGTTAATTCGTACAACTGAAGTATCGAAAACTTCAGGGTTTTCGATGCTTTGCGCAACAACTGGTACCGTATAGGTATGTTGCCGTTCGTAATCTATCCTAGAATTAACCGACAACTCTCCACTGGTAGGTGACAATTTAAATGGCAAATCCAAGAATGAAGACATTATGAAAAATCGCACTTGCTCAGAGTTCAATACTTGTAGCGTCATCACAACCTCATTATCAGTCTCCTCCGTTAAACTCCCCTGGTAAATATCTTGCGTGAATCGTACCGTTTGTTCAACTGCGTCGATGACGTTTAAGTTTACAGTCTCTGTGTTGAAGACAAGAGGGTTATTTTGGTGGGATGCTTTTATCTCGACAACATGACTTCTCTGTACCTCGTAATCCAACCCTCCTATATACCTAACGTCACCTGTATCTTTATTTATACTCAAACTCATTTGCGGGTTTACAGAAACGATTTCATATACAATTTTACTGTTTATATCTGATGAAACTGCTTTCACAGAAAACAATAAGGAGTTATTAGGTAGAAGCTCTGATACGAAATGTTGCGTAGATGAAATGAAGAATGGTGTGACGTCAATTCGATCTAAAACATTCACCGTAACAGTAGCAACAGCGAAGATATTTTTATACACCGCTTTTACAATAAAGTAATAGGCGTCCCTGCTTTCCCTGTCAAGTTCTTGTATCAATGTGATTACACCCGTAGTTGAGTCGATCTCAAATATTGAGTTTACTTCATAGTCGCTCGTGCTGTTCATGATGGAGTAGGTGATCTGAGTCATGATGGACGACGTGGCATTCACGCTGCCGACATTCACATTCTTGATGTTCTCGTGTACAGAGAAGGTGTAAGCCCCTTGCTGGAACAGTGGTAATGTTTCCTTGATCACGTTTACGATTATGATCAACTCTCCATCGTTGGATTTCCCTGTTTGATCTTCGACAGATATATTAAGCATGTACATGCTGCTATCTAACTGTTGCGAATCTAGAACTACGACGCCGAATCCACCAATCGCTTGCAGTAAAAAGTTAGGCGTGCTTCCAACGAATGAAAACTTTAGCGCTCCTTCACTCACTGTATCTGCATCTTGAGCTTGTACCCACGCTAATACTTGACCAGGTTGTGCATTTTCAGTTATTGTTAAAGATTGCTTTTGGTTTGATACCCATGTTGGTCTATTATCATCAATATCTTCAACTTTTATTGTTATGATTATTGTTTGATAAAAAGATTCACTTTCTTCAATTAAAGAGAATGTTACCGATTTCTGAGTTTCGAAATCCAGAGGGGAAATGAGATCGATTCTTCCCTCG
Source organism: Aglantha digitale (assembly GCA_031471615.1). Lineage (NCBI taxonomy): Eukaryota > Metazoa > Cnidaria > Hydrozoa > Trachymedusae > Rhopalonematidae > Aglantha > Aglantha digitale. The sequence goes on along the minus strand of JAUELD010112521.1, from coordinate 14,137 downwards.
GTATCAACTGAGAACTGGGACTTCCCTTTTTCGTTATTGTCGAACTGAAGTCTATATAACACTTGTGTGTTTGTTTGGATTGCTTGGTAAATAACTCCTAGTGCTCTGTTTTCAGCCAATGGAATTGTAAGAAACGAAGAACTGATGGGTTTGCTTGCTATTTGTGACGGTATGATGGTAATGTTAACCGTTACTAACCCCGATATCTTCGCATTTTCTATGGCTGAATCGCGAGCAAACGCTTTCAGTTCATAAACTTTTTGTGGGTTTAAATTCAGATTGACATCTTTTTTAAGTTGTACTGCACCAGTATTTGGATCAATCAAAAACATGCTTTTATCGCCAACTTCCAAATCATAGCTGATAACATTATTTCCGTTTAGATTACTATCTAAATCTGACGCAGAAACTTTTGCTATAGTTGAAAAACTTGTCGTGCCATTTAGAACTTGCACATGATAAATTGCTTGGTCAAACACAGGGGCATTGTCATTAACATCAGTCACTGCCACCACTACGAACATCGTGTCAGAACGTGGCGGTACGCCTTGATCGCTTGCTGTCACCAAAAACTCATACGATGTTTTAGTTTCGTAGTCAACTCTGCCATCGGTTGTTAGAATCCCCGTTCTTTCATTTATTTGAAACGGCATTTGTTGCAAGTAGGACACTATACTATAACGTATATCGCTATTAACACCACTATCTGTATCTACTACTGGGAATCCGTTGGGATTGATAACTGTGCCATCTGCCACATTTTCCCGAATCGAGAAAGTGAAATATATGTTAGGTCTATGGGTAAAGACGGGGGAGTTGTCGTTGATATCTACGATGTTTATAGCGACTGTTTTGATGATGGATAAACCACCTAAGTCACTTATAGAGACTTCAATTGTATAATTTGTAACTCGCTCATGGTCAAAATTTCTATTTAATACAGCTTCTCCGTTGGAATCTACTGATATTAAGTTACTGCTATCAGTTGCCGGCTCTATCGATTGAATGTTATAAGTTAAAGTCCCAAAATCCCCAGCATCGGTGTCGACACAGTTGAGTTGAAACAGTTTACTGCCCGCGGGTAAACTTTCTAAAAAGTTTAAGTCCACGTTGTCCGTACATTGAGGTTGGTGATCATTTATATCGAGAACATTGACAACCACTGACGTAGCTCCTCTTATGTTGGCGTTCTCTTTGTTGTATGCTTCCACTGTGAAACTGTATCTATCTACAACTTCTCTATCCAAATCAGTAAGTGTAGAGATATCACCGACGTTGTTCACGGAAAAGACCGATAAAATTTCCGTATTGACTATTCTATATAAAATTGCATTCTTTGCTTCCGATACATCGTCATCAGTTGCTCGAATCGTTCCGATGTACCGACTATTTACCACTCCTTCGTGTTTTGAAAATACATACTTGACAGCTTCGAAAACAGGAGCGTTGTCATTCCCATCTTCTACGATTACTAGAACTTTAGCGTTGGTAGTGCTTACCCGGTTTTCCCCATCGGTCACGGTAATTTCTAAAGTGTACTGATTAACAGTTTCAGCGTCAAGACTACCAACGAGAAAAATTATTCCAATATCGTTAGATGTTATAATGTTAAATAAAGTTTCTTCTTTTGAGAAAGAAAATGTTAATTTCCCTTTGCTTCTTTGATCCATATCATCAGCTTTAATTGTGGATATTATCTGCCCTGCTTGTGTCATTTCGCTGACTCTTACTATATCATCGAATGGTAAGAAAAATGGGTTATTGTCATTCGAGTCTGCTAATTTCAGTATAACGGTTTGCAAACCACAAATTTCATCATTTTTGTGAGCAATGCGATCAAAACGTAATTCTTTAAGATCAGTTTCAAAATCTAAACTTCTGCTCAAAAACACTTCTCCGCTGTTAACGTCTATGTCGAAATCGTTTGTAGTGGACGTGTTGAATGTGGTTGACGGATCCTGGAAACAAGTTACTAAGTTGGGCAGATTCAAAGGGTACCCTTTGAATGTGTCAGCTTCATTGATTGTTACTTCATAAATATCTCGTGTGACACCAAAAACCTCGTTTTGCTTTACTATCTGAATTTCTATATTTGTGAAAGCTTTCTTGGGAGGAGTTCCGTTGTCACTACTTGATACAAGGATTGAATACGAACTGTCTCTTTCGTAATCCAATGGCGAGCTTAAAATGAGCACACCTGAAGTTCTATTCAATTGAAATGTGTCAATAACTTGCTCAATCTCAAAGGTAACTTGTTCTTTTCCATTTTCATCAGCGTCTGTTGCTCGTAACTTTAGTATAGAATACCCAACCACTGTGTTTTCTGAAATGGTGACTGAGTACCTGCTCGTTTCAAACACCGGGCCATTATCATTAAGGTCGGTTAGTTTAACAGTACCAAATGTTGCTGAAGATCTGCTTGGTACTCCGTCGTCGGTTGCCATGACTATAAACTGATAAACCGGTTTAGTTTCATAGTCTAAAGTACCATTGCTTCTAATTATACCAGTTTGTGGATCAATATAGAATGGGAACGGATGAGTTGCATCGGCATACATCAAAGGGGTTCGAAGATCATATGTAATTGAATCATGATCATGGTCAGTGGAAGAAATGTTCATAATAAAATAGTTGTCATCAGCATTTTCTGGGATTGATACTTCGAAGGGTGCATTGGTAAAGACAGGTGAGTTATCGTTGGCATTAATGATATTTATTGTCAAATTTTGTTGTGATGGCTTGCCTGATACGCCATCCAAAGCTTTGATACCAATTTCATAAGTTTTCTGTGAATCGTAATCGATTTCGCCAATTGTTTTGATTTCTCCGTTGGCTGAGATTCTGAAAGGAAAAAATTCCATTTGAACAAAAGTGACTTGACTCGTGATGTCATCTTCGTCAATGGCTGACACTTTAAATACGACAGTATTGATTTTCGTGTTTTCGTTGACCGACGCTTCTGAAGCTGACGTAAAAAATGGTGCATTGTCGTTCAGATTTTTAACTTTAAGAAAAACAGTAGCAGCGGATTCTCGTCTAGCACTTTCCGGAATAGCATTATCTCTCGCTATAGCTGTGAACATAATTTCTTTCACTTTTTCGTAATCTACAGGTTCATACAAAGATAATACTCCTTGCGCGTCTACACGAATGTCCAGACTTGTACCTCTAATAGAATATGAAACTTGTCGGTTGTTCTTCGAAGCATCTTTATCTGATGCGAAAACAATACCTACTGCTTTAGGAAGTACTGTGTCGCTCATTGTTTCGTCTATATCGAAGCGGTAAACGTTTTGAGGTTGAAAGATGGGACTGTTGTCATTGACGTCATGAACATTGATATGCATATCTAAAACATTGCTTTGATGCAATGCTGAATCTGTCGCGTAGACGGAGAAAGAATATTCTTCCAATGATTGATCTGCTTCCAAAGGAGATGTTAAAACTATTTCCCCGGACGTTGCGGAAGTATATATGAGTTTAATCGGTAAACTATCCGGAACGATTTCAAATCTTCTTTCATCTAAAGGGTCAGCATCGAATACGTGTACCACGCTTAGAATAGTACCAACCGGAGCATTTTCGTTGACGTCAATAAACAAGTCACTCGTTCTTACTATAGGCGTCACATCGTTGATGTTGGTTACTGTAACAACTACACTTGCTGTTGAATTTAAATAGAATCCAGACATATCGGTTGATTGCACGAGAAAGTTATAGTGTCTCTTAATTTCATAATCTAGTTTTGATTTCAAACGTATGCCTCCTGTAACCATATCTATGACAAAAATATCGTTCTTATCATCTTCAACCAAAATGGAGTATCTTACTGTAGCAGGCTGCGTACCAGTTGGTTGTGCCAAAACTGAAAATGCAGTTTCGTTTATATTAACGTTTTCAGCAAGGGTTTCCAGGTATAATGTTTTTGTAAACAATAATGTCTTGATTTCTCCGCTACTAAAATTCGAACGAATAATATTTACAAATAATGTTCCTTGTGTTGATTTTGTGTCAGTACCATTATCAACAGCCACCACGTCAATAACGTAATTAGGTTTTAAGTCATAATCGATTTCTGTTATGGTTTTTAATACACCAGTTTCACTATTTAATTCAAAGATATCCCATGCTGGGTCCCCTGAGTTATACATTCTATAGACTATGACGTCGTTTTCATCCAAATCACTCGCCCTGAACTGAAACACCGATGTTTGGACAGGTACCAGTTCTGATAAAGATATAGATGCCAAAGAATTCTCAAATATCGGTTTGTTGTCATTAATATCTGTTATAGAAAGATAGAATAAAGCTGAGTTGGTTCTTTCTTCTGCCAAGTCCGCATTGACATTGGATGCAGTGATCAATATTTCATACCGGTCTTTAGCTTCACGATCTGGGCTGTTAGCTAAATATAATGAGCCGTTCTCATATAAGGTGAACAATCCTGAATTGGCTGGATCAATGTACGAGTAAACGGTGTTGCGGTTGCGCTGGTCAACATCATTGTCATCTGTGGAGAAGTGAAACAAGAACGTCCCAGGTGGAGAATTTTCTACTACTTTTGATCTGAAAACATCTTTAGAAAATTTTGGACCAGAATCATTGGTATCTATTATTTGTACCAACAATATAGATAGTTGGGAAGTCAGTGCCGGAACTCCTGAATCAGTTGCGTACGCAACAATAGATACCGATGTCGCATTTTCAGCATCAAACGGCCTCTTTAAACTTAAAACACCTGTTTTCTCATCGAAAGAGAATTGATTTTCATCGAACGGAGATATTGAATATAAAACGTTGCTGTTTACATCTTGATCGTCATCCGTGGCAACGAACTGATATAAGACAGCACCTACAGGGAAGTATTCAGACACTTCGATAATTTTCAACGAGTTCGAAAAAGTGGGTGGGTTATCATTGACATCTTTGACTATGATTTTCACGGTTGTCGATGCAATCCTAGGCTCACTGTACTGTTTGTATTCTTCTGGATCCATGGTGGTATCGTTGGCGATGATGTTCAACACATACATGTCTTCCTTTTCACGGTCAAGCACACCTAAAACCATACAAGCAATACTTATAATGTAAAAATAAATTAAACAAGACTAGCATCATGTAATGTATCAATACATGTTAACTACTTAACAGGAGCTATAACGCATTTTAGCCTATATTAACACATATAAGAATATAGAATGCATTAACATATTAATACATTACTATGTAGTATTATTCTTTTCAATTCTCCTTTGTAAAATCATGTTTTAGCAGACAGAATGCCTGGTCTAAATTTGTGAAAGAAATTCCAAGAAATCATCTGGTTTTGTTTTATTTATTTATTTTGATGTGAACAGTTTCATCAGCTTGAATATTCTCTTACCATAGCATATTCTCTTACCATCTTACCATAGCAGTCTTCTTCTTGTTTGAAAGCACAAATTTCAGTAGAAGAAAAAAGCTTGGTACCAAGAGGAAAAAAGATTTGTTAATTATATAATGTTAAAAGTTATTGAGATGCTTTCACATTATCAACACTAATATTACCTTTCAACAAGATGTCACCAAGTGTCGGATGCACTGTGAATAAGCCATCGTAAGGATCACCTTGGATCGAATAGGTTATTACAGAGGGCTTCGTGTCACCATCGATAGCGCTCACACCACCGATGCGATGTGCCGTGGATACATTTTCAAAAACTGAAAACTCATAATTTACGTGTGAAAACTTTGGCGAGTTATCGTTAACGTCTAATATATTTATAGTAAGGGAGGCTTCGTTACTATCCAGTTCTTCGCCATTCTTTTCTTTGGCCTTCACATATACCGTGTAGCTGCTTTGAATATATTCCGTATCAAGAAATGAGGACTGCATAAGTTTTAGCTCTCCCGTTTGTGATAACGTGAAAAAAGCTTGGTCAATATTTTGTAGCAGGTCTCTACTGAATCGATACTCCAAATGATCGTTTTCGATGTTAGTAGCATAAAACCGATAGATAGGTTCATTACGTGGATATTTTTCAGATATTGTAATAGATAAATCGTTTTTGGAAAAAAAGGGAGCACTGTTATTTCCGTATACTGTTTTTCCCTCGATGAATATTGTGACAAAGGAACTCGCGCTTCTGCCACTGCTTGATGTGTCAGACATGTCATAGGCTCTCACCATTAAATTATAAGAGCCAATCAAATTGTTGTCGAGCAAAGATTGGACAAAAATACTTCCTGTTGTCTCGTTTATTCTAAACCAATCCAGGCCACTTGGATCATACAAATCGTACCGTATAGAATTATATTGTGGGGAAACATCTTTGTCAACTGCTTCAACTATTCCCACCCTAGTACCTACGCTTTCGTTTGCAAGGAGGTTGAATTTGTATAACTGCTGCTGAAATATAGGGTTGTTGTCATTTATGTCTTGTACGTTTATTTTGAAGAATAATGTAGATTCTTGAGGAGGGTTGCCGCTGTCGGAAGCTCTCACGGAAAGCGGAAATTCAGTGAAACTCTCGTAATCCAACGGTTGTTGCAACACTACTCTTCCGCTGTTTTCGTCGATTCTATAGAAAGGGTTAGGTTCAACCATTAAATACTTAACCTCGGCATTTTTTCCGGTGTCTTTATCGGTTGACGATATTTTGATCAACTCACTCCCTACAGCCAAGTTTTCTGGCACATACTTTTCTTCCATTATTGTAAATATGGGTGGGTTGTCGTTTTCATCCGTTATCTGAATGAGCACATTCGAACAGCTGGTTCTTTCTTCTCCTGATGTATCCACCTGGCGAAGATCTAAAGCACGATCTGTTGCACACACTGTGAAAAATAGTTGGTCGTATATTTCCCTGTCAATGTTGCTTTTTGTCGTTATATTTCCACTTCCGCTGGCTATTGATATCAAATCGCCAAATTGGTTGTTTAACAGGAAGTAGTAAATGATATTGTTTTGCGAAGTTGCGTCATCATCCGTAGCCGAAACAGTGCCGATAAAAGTATCTACCGGAGAATTCTCTGCTATGGTGAATGTTTGTAAGGTACTAGAGAACGTTGGGCTGTTATCGTTTACATCCATTAATGTAATTGTTAACCGGAACTCGTTGCTTACTATCGGTGGAATGGTGAGTAAGTCTTCAGCATAGAAATAAAGAACTAGTTGCTGCGTTTGTTCGAAGTCAAATTTGGCTTGATCAGCAAGGCGCAAAATTCCTGTGTACTCTTCCAATTCAAACTTTGATCCTTCATTGGAGTTCGTTGTGTTTAACTTATAAACCGTAAAGCCGTCACGATTAGAAGCACTTAGTTGGTAGATGATTGAGCCAGCCAATTTTTCCGATATAATAACAGACGCTGAAGTAGTTAAAAAGACAGGGGTTTCGTCTGTTACATCGTCGACTTTAATTTGGACCATTACGCAAGACTCCCGTTGTGCTGACGCTGTAACGAAATTAAAAATGCAATAATAGTAAATACATGATTGAGAAACTAATATTATTGTTTGTGCATGGTTACAAGTTATCTCTATTGAATATTAGTTGTTATGAATGTATTTCTTTATTCTTTCTAGCACATCATTTGAATATATTTTTTTAAATTTAACATATTGAATTGAATTACTCAGCCAATGTGAATTTTCAAATAATATAAAAGGGAACACCCTGGTAACCTCAATAAAATATCCTCCTTGTGGAAAGGAGGATTATATTTAGAAAGTTCTGTCTGTAAATAATTATAACTTCGTGAAATAAAAGGTGTGGAAAGAAACTCCTGTGGTAAAAATACATTTTACTTTCTCTACAAAAAATGGGATTTTAAATATGGTAGACTTTATTTGAAATACACAGTGTATGAAAACTGCAAATTCAATAAAAGTATATACCTGGATCTATTTGTAATAAGTTTCTTGCCGTGTCTCTTGCACATACTACATATGGGAACACCGTGACGCCTGCATCGTAGTCGATTTTCTGTTTTAAAATAATCTCACCACTCGTGCTGTTAACTTGGAATAAATCGTTATATAAATTGCCGCGTAATTCGCTGTATTGTAACAGGCCGTTAAAAGATGCGTCTTTGTCACCTGCGTTAACTCTACCAATCACAGTGTCAACACTACGACTTTCTGCCATTGAAAACTGGTAAAAAGTTTTATTGAATATAGGGTTGTTGTCATTACTATCTAAAACTTCAATATTTAGCCTTTTCGTTGCTATGAAAGGTGAAATTGGTGTTGTTTTGGCTTCAACAACTAACACATATGAAGATTTCGTTTCGAAATCCAAGAAAAATCCTCCGTAAGTTAAAATACCGGTATTGGAATCCAACGTAAAGATGAATCCAGTATCTGACAAATCATTCTTGATCGTGTATATTAACGATTTGCTGTCACTAGTAGCACTAAACTGGTATATCGGAAAGTTGATTGGCAATTCCTCTGATATTTGTATAGTACTTTCGCTGGTAACAAATACGGGGTATTCATATATGTTATCCAGTACTATAACAGTGACAGGTACGCATGCGCGCAGCTTATCTCTATCGTTGGTGGCGCACACTGGGAAACTTACTTGTGTTTCTTCCTCGAAGTTGAACATTTGTTTTAAGTGAATAATACCTGTTGTGGAATTGATGGAGAAACGAGTTGCCGTTTCTTCAAGCATGAATGAATAAATCACTGCAGTGGTGTCTATAACTGATACTGCTCCAACAAGTTGTCCAATCGGTAGAGACTCGTTTGCCACAAAGATATATTGAGACAGGGGAAACGTTGGTCTTTTATTATTATCATCGTTTGTTTGTTGAATTTCAAAGCGGTACACTACAGTGGTTGAAACCAGTTCGTCGCTACCAGATGCAGCTGGGTTGTAAGCTTCCACAAAGAGGATATACGAGCCTACTGCTGGTGTTTCTTTCAGTTTGATGATGCCGTCAACTGCAATTTCAAACAACGCCAAGTTAGCTGGTGAAGACAACTGTTCGTCGAAACGGAAAGCTATTATGATATTCTTCGTGATGTCTGGATCCATAGCCGTCACACGGTAAACAACTTCGCCGGGGGGAGTTGTATCCAAGACTTTTATCCCATTGTTTGTTGGGTTGGTTATTACTGGTGGGTTATCGTTCACATCTAACACCCTGATAAACACAGCCGAACATGCTTGCTCCAACGAAAACTCGTACTGCGCACAAATGGACAGAGTGATAAACGTTTCGCTCTCAGCATCGATTTCTCCATTCACGAACAGTTGCCCACTTGTTTCATGAATGGAAAATTTTACTGAAAATGTACTCTCGATGATTTGGTAAAGTACTTTGTTATCAGCGAGAGAGCCGTCGGATGTCGATGCATGAACTGTCCCAATTAAAGTGTTTAATGCACTGTTTTCAACGATTTGAAAGTTATATAGGCTTTGATTGAATAAAGCCAATGATTCATTCACGTTTACCAGATTGATATTAACATTGACAACATCACCTAGAATGTTAGAATCCATTGCTGCCACAGTTAGCGTGTACACCTTTTTTACTTCGTAATCGAATACTCCCGAAGTTTTGGTGATAATACCATTCGTTGTGATTGTAAAGTATTGTCGATCTCCCGATGTATCACCTAAAAACTCCATCTTTGGCTCAGGACCGTCAGGATCGTATGACGAAACTTTATAAATGAAATAGCCATCAGGTGTCCCCTCGGGAATCATGACGTTAACAATCGATTCTTTAATGACAGGTCTTTCATCGTTCTCGTTGAGTACGTTAATCTTAACAATCGTGCAACCTAGTCGGGCTTCACTTGTCCGATTCAAATTTCTTTCATCTTCGACATTGTCTGTAGCGCATAGTGTTAAAACATAATCTCGCTTTTTCTCGTAGTCTAATTTTGCTCGTAATATGATTTGACCAGTTTGGGTCACATTGAATAAGTCATTCATTTCTGAGTTCAACAAATAATATATTCTTTCGTTTTTTGTAATATCGTTGTCTATAGCAAGTACTTGTCCAACTTCACTTTGCTCTTGTAGGTTCTCTGACACGTTGAATGCGTATAGAACTTCTTCAAATACAAACGAATTGTCATTCACGTCGATGACGTTTAATAACACTGCAGTTTTAGTGGTGTGACTCACCCCATCTTCTTCCGGATCAGATACTTCCACATTAATCGAAATAAACTCACTCCCTATGTCCTCGGCATCAAAAACTGTTCCTGTGTTGATAGAAATACCGCCTGTTTTTTCGTCGATTGAAAATAGTTGGGTCACTTTCAGCTGTTGAGTAGATGCATCAAACTGATAACTTAATACGTCATCGTCGATATCGGTTGCAGACAAACGAAAAAAATCTTCGCCTGAGGGAAACTTCTCAGATATTTTCATAGAATATAGAAAAGATGAAAATTTTGGCGCATTGTCGTTTTTGTTTGCTATTTTAATCACAACTTGTATGACGTCTGATGACACCGAATCATTCCCAACGATGGTCAGAGTGTACTGTTTAGGGCTGATGACTTCGTAATCTATTTCAGCATTTGTACTAATTGTAGCTAAGTTGGGGATAGCTGGTAAACTTGGGGGGTTGGTAAGTGTAAATACATTGTTTTCATTTCCAGAATCTATTTCTACAGACTCGCTACCTGAAGTGGAATAAGGAATGAACCCAACTACACTTTGAATTGCCACATTTTCATCTACACCAAACAAAGCAAAATTGGATTCGAACTGAAAACCTGAACGAGAAATAGAAAAGAGTTTTAGTAACTTAAACGAAACTTTTTTTAATTTTTTTACTGAGCAAGTAAGAATATATATAACGCAATTAAATTAGAAATTGTTAAGTACTCATGTTTTTGTTTCATGGGCTATATTCTTTCCTGTTAAATTGATTGTAATAAGTACCCAGGAAGTAGTAACTAAAGTGTTTTTTTTCAATAGCTATTTATTATTATTTTTGGGTGATAAAAATGAAGTATTTGTATAAATACAAATGTTAACAAATTGGTAAATTGAATAAATTTATGTTTCTGCATGTTTATCTAAAAAATCAGGTAATTTTGGTGAAAGATAAAAAAATATCAGTTTTTAACCTAGCTGTTACTATTTAAATTAAATTTTTCAATAGAATATCCTTTTTTTAGTAAAAATGGTATCTAAATAAAATTCAGCAAAAACACGGATTCTTTAGTTTACATGTCGGTAGGGTAGTCTTTGTCTCATCACGTCAAGTCAACATTTTATCTTAGTAAAGGTAGATAGCATATATGAAGAGGTTACAAACACGTGTTAAGTTTGTTTAGAAATTAAGTTGATTGGCGCAATATCTAGTGCATACTTTTAAACAAAGTTTTAACACAGATTTTTCACATTTGAAAACTTTCTAGTAAAAAAACTGTTCGAAAGTAGCTGGTCATGCTCAAAAATATGTTCGTTATTATTAGTTTTGCATAAATAGTCCGTGGTTTAAAGTAATTAAACAAATAAATAAAATAAATAAGGTTAATAAATGAATCAAATTCTTTCTAGCTTAAACCCAGATTGTCTTGAATGCTTCATCGACAATCATTTAAAATTAATACACAAAGCTACAAATTTATAAACTATAAATTTGATATGAAAATTAAAGACGCCTTGCATATAGAAATTCCCAAGGTGCTTGCACTCTTTCTTTGCTTTCTCATTATCTATATTTATTTCTAATTTTTTACTAATTTTAACACTTTCCATTATTACTATGATTATATATTTTTAATTGCAGCAATTCTTTTGTTCTCAAAGCAGTTTTCTTGACTCACATTTAAGCTTGTTTATCAAATTGGAGCTATTAACATATTCTGAAAAATTAACGAAACATTTGAATCGAAATTTTAAATATTTTTTGCTACATCCCTTAAGAACATATATTTTGTATATGAAACACACATAAAAAGAACTCGCTTGGACTTACTATAAAGAGGATTGGTTCTAGCTTAGAGTAACGGAACTCACTACAAATTTGACTACATATCTAAGGAATTCGTAATGCATGTAGATAGTCTAGATAGCTAAGTAACTAGCTAAGTTAAGTAACGAGATACAAATATACTTGTGAAACCAAATATGACTTTATATATAATACCCATAGTTATTTGTTCTTGGTTATCTGTTGTGATAGAGGA
>JAUELD010112410.1:3220-15950 GCA_031471615.1 Aglantha digitale | reverse complement strand
CTAGAGAATAATTAGATACAAAGTATGGAACGGTAGTTACACGAGGATACCTTCCCAAAACAGGATTTTAAAAGTCATTTTTTTTATCTAAAATCATGATCGAAACATTTTTAAGACTTCATTTTTTTTTTCGATAATAAGTCTCGATAAGTTTTCTTATTGATAATAAGTCTCGATAAGTTTTTTTATTGATAATAAGCTATAAAGATATTAACCCAGATAAATTTCATTGCTCGGCCGATTCTGCTTTCCAGCGCAAATAACAGTTAATATATATTGTGTGGCCGTCTTACACATATAGGTGTAATTTCTTCGTCTTCAAACTATTCACAAAATAAAAACGAGAGTTTCAAATAGAAATTTATCCGCTAATATTTGTTTTATATGAGTAAAGTTAATAGAGACATGCATAAATGTGTCCTACATGTCCTATGGACAATGGTATGAGTAAAGTTATTGTCTTAGCCATTTTATTTTTTTGCTTGCTTAAGATTTCATGCTAATATTTTTCAAATAAGGTTAGAAATGACTTCAATAAAGTTAGCTAACACAAAAACTTATCATAAACAAAAAAGGTGCGTATTTGTCATGTAGCAACAGTTCACCAATGTTATCTTTCTTATATTAAACTATTTCTTATCTTAGTATAATTAGAAACAAGAATTACCACAAGTGGCTACGTTATCGCAAAATACTAAGCAGTATACTAATGTGTAGCAGTTTGAACAATAGACTAGGAAAGATGGGAATTAATTTTTACTACGTGAGTATAAAGTACTGTTTACCGGACAGGTTTTTTTTTTTCATGTGAAAGTGAAAAAAAACGAATTTTAAATGGTGCATTAAAGTTTAATCTTTACTGAAATAGTTTCGTTTTTCTCCTAATTCAGTTTCTTTATTGTAATTTATTTAAGCACGTTAAATTAAATCATAAGCCGCGATACTTTTCATTTTAAGGTAGGATGGAAGATTTAAAAATGTAGCTATAATGAAATAATGAACATGTGGATACAATCGTTTAATAGTCTAAAAATTAAAGCATTACAACATACACAAAAGATGAAGAAACAGTCCAAGTTATAAGATTTAAAATAATGCGTTTCATTTATTGCCTTACTTAACTTCTAGCGACATTATTATAAGAGAAGGGAGAAATTTTAGAAAATACAAAAAAAAAAATATAAAAAAAAAAATTGTCAAATAATTTTGCCCTACATTGTACATACGGACGGATATAATTAAGAAAAACCTTTTACTATTATTTAAAAAACAAAAACTACTTAGGTTTTTTTCATTTCAGTTTTGTTTTTAATTTTTAACACAATTTCGGTGTAATTAGTTTTACCTTATTTTATTCATTAGATTAAATCATCTAGCGTTGAATTGTTGTGTTTTACCCGTATTAAAAATTATTTGTATATTTGCAAACAATAGCTCAGTTTAATTACTGTTTAATGACCACTTTGTTTTTGTAATACACAGTTATGCAATTAAATTCAACTTTAGATTTTAATATGATCAATATTACAAAAACCAATAGAGTAATAAAGTTTGATTTTGGATACTGAGTCATATACGGTAATTGAGTATAATAAATTTAATGAGACGAATAAACTTAGAAATATGAGAAATATTCCACTAATAACAACAACAACCAGGTAGTAAATTGTAAATTTAACATACCTATATAATGGTTAAGGCACGTAAATTTAACAACCAGGGTTTTTAAACTTAACTTAACTTTTCACAAATGACTTCGGATTTGAAATAATCAATGTCCATTTAGTATTTACTTTAATTTATATTTTCGCATTAAGAGCATAGAAAGAAATCTTCCAAAAATAGATGTATGAACGTTCACCCTTATAAATTTACCCTTCAAATATTGAAAAAGTAATCTAATTATTTCTCCCAAACATCAACAAGAAACAATATAAGCTAATATGACTTTGATTAATATACTTGAATCAACTTCCAAACTCTCAAATCTCAAACTTTCTCCCTATCTAAGTCCTTGTCAAAGTTGTTACCCCCACATGAGGTCTTTATTCATCTTTATTTTATCACAAAACCAACTTCACTGATCAATGTCTATTATAGTTGCTTAGCTCCGTAAAGTCGCATGAACTACACAAATAGTTATATACCCATGACTCCCTCATTCAGAACTTACTAAAATTATCTAAACTATATCTCATCGAGAAATTATGACGTATAGAACTTTCTGCAATAAAAAGAAACAAAACCAAACAGCACATAACAACACAATCACATCGGTGTAAGAAATATTTTGCTCATTTTATTAAAGTTATAGTTCTTGGTTGGTTATATGATATAAGGAGAAAGATTGGGTTTGGGTAGAAGGTTGATTTCAAATGAGATCATCTCCTCAAGTTACACCTTTGTTATTGTCACTCAATAGAACATACGATTTATGTGGTTATATATTTAATGTTGACGTCTGTCAAACATAAATAAACATTATCTTTTTTTTGATTTATAGCAGAACTTAATTATAAATTAATGGTGGATTTTAAATCTGCTTTGATATCATTAACTATGTAAAAAAAGATGATAAAGTCAATTCTCTTGATAGGTTTCTGAAATTCAACAAAGATCTAAAATAATAAGCTCTTGACAAAATTAAATATGTTTCAAAAAGTTTAAGACCAAACATATAGTTTCCATAAAACTATTAATAAATAAGTATAATCAAGATATGGTTTTCAATTTATCTCTAGCATAAAATCGCATAAAAACTTTTACTTGGTTTGTTCGATGTAAAAGATATTATTTTATTCTTTTATCTCTTTTATTCCTTTTATTTTTGCATTATTCAGTTCCCTGAGTTTTGTTACATTATGCAATTTTTTAAAAAGTGTTTTATCAAACCGCTGTAGTAAAAATATTTGATAAATACTGTCTGTTATCCATGACCACAACCTTTATCTACCTTATTTTTCTTTACAAAAAAATTACGATGTTTTCTACATAATACTAAGCAACGCACCATTAAATTAAAAACAAAACATCTCGTTTAACACCTTGTTCCAAAAAAACATCTGAGAAGGAAATAAAAGGCTAAAACATAACGACTTTATGAAAATATATAAATGTTAATGAAAGAAAAATGAATCATAAATAAGTAGCATTTTTACTTTAATATTTTAGTACAAAGATAATTTCATGGAAAAAAACTTTTCGAGTATGCCAGTGAGTATGTTCATTTTTTTCTAATTAGGTTTTATCTCCGGATATAAATTAGTTTACAAGTCATTAAGTCAATTTAGGCCACTATTGTTTAGGTGACCGAGAAAAAAAGTTATCATAATTTAATCACGAATTTTGTTGTTAATACCATTTTTAAATATAACTAGCAAAAACATGAAAAGTCAACTGTTTTCTTTTATCAGTTTTTACATGGCTATTCTTTGTCTTTTATCCATTTAATGCATATTTGGTATTGTATATATTGTTGTTTTTATAGAATTTTTTTCTAACTTCTTTTAATTTTTTATTATAGTTGTTTATTATATGAATAGTTAATTATTCTACTCTAATTATTCTCATATTTAAAATTTTATTTAAACACGTTGAAGAGGGTAGACCAAACAAAATTTATAGATGCGGTTAGAAACGAGTAGACAAGGGTTATGAATAATCGAGTTAAGTATATTTCTATGCATATTTACAAAAAAATTATAATTTCAATATATATATAAAAGGTTAGCATCTCGTCGAAAGCAGTGATAAAAATACAGTAATAAATTAATTTGGTCAAAAGTTATTAGTACACTGGTTTAATGAAAACTTTAATGAGTTTTGGTGTTGATTTATCAATCAGGTGTAAGTTTTTTCGTATCATAAATTTACGAGGTTTATGCTTTTTCATATTAAACATTTGTAACGGCGAGTCAATCACGCTTAGAGCTTTCTCGCTAATTTTCTTATTCGCTTTTTCGTTGAAATGAGCAATATATTTATTCGGCACGTGCTCGTGATATCTTGGTTGTTTAAAAGGGTTGTCTTCAATATCATTGCCAGATTTACCTAAATATATGTAAATAAATTAATATCGGTGGAATGTATTAGAAAAAATATAAGTCCAGTATGCATTGTGATAATTCGATAGAGAAGTTTTTTTTTATAATATAGACTCAATGGAGAGCACTTGGTATTTTTTATTGTTCCAATAGATACAAGATAAAAAATTTCATCTACTCTATAAATTTTATTTTAGATTTTGAGCAAAATTTACAGAAAAACGATGTAAAAAATTTATAACAAATGTAAAACAGGTAAAACAAAACCTACCATCACTTCTGTTACTGTTGGATTCAAGTTGTAATTTTGCAATTTGCGCCTGTTGTATCAGTTCTTCCGAAAGTTGGTCCTCTGTTCTAAAATCTTCTTCACAGTAAATCACTTTTATAAATGGTATGGATTCTTCAAAACCATATTTATGTTTTTTTAAATAAGGGAAAATTTCATCAAGGAAACTTTGTTGCATGTCTATAAAAAAGATGAATATTTTATTTAAATGTATAAAAATTATATCAAAATCATACAAATCATATTAACTACCACATCTATTTAATAATTGTTTTACTGGAATTAAAACTCGAACTTAAATCATTTTGATTTAATGTTTTTATAAAATAAACATGGTTTTGTTTTTTAGTTTTTTTTGTAATTCATATTTAGTCTAAAAATATTTTTAGGATTTAGGAGTTAATGAAAGTATACTATAATACGAGTTTGTACACCTATTTTTATTCAAACACTGTTTTTCAATATACCTCCCTTTTGCTAGAACTTTATAAACAAAAACGAAAATATTTTGGTGAAGAGTTGCAGGCTAACTAATAAGCCGAACTGTTTATAAAACCTTAAATGGTAGAAAAGCAAAAAAAATTATCTACAGACTCAAAGTAGCTAAATACTAATAAACCAAATGAAATGGAACTGAAATGAGTTTTTTTACCGTTAAAAAAAACGGTATTTTTTAAGCAACTCTCTTTTATAAATATCATTTTTTTTAATAAATACCTTTTTTACTTTCTACCAGCAGAGCTCTTTTTAAAACTCTTCTGGCTTCCCTAGCTCTTCTGATCATTTCATAGTCCAACAGTACTTCATTCGGTAAAACTTCATTACATTCAGAAATTTCTATACTTGGTAAAATCTTCTTCTTCTCGATTGAGTTTCGAAATTTAAACATAATTCTGTTTTAATGTTTATTCAAACTGAGATATGACCGTTTTGAAATTAAGAATAACATTTTATCATTTAAACTATTAGTAGCAACATATTATAAATGTTGTGACGCTGCTATAAGAGATAATTATAAAGAAAAACAATTGCTAGCGGAAGTGTTACAATTTTAACGAGTGTTTACAAAAGACGTAAAGAGAGAATTATTGTTAATTAGTTGGTTTTACACGAAATTGAGTTTTATATATATATTGCATCAATGAGGTATCGTTGCCTAAGCGATGAGTGGCAATCTAATTGAGTTATATATTGGGTATATATATATAAAATATAAAAGTTATATAAAAGTTGGTTGTATCCGCTTAAGCTAGATACGTAATATACCTGCGTTGAATAAAGTACACATGACATAATAACGATGATAACCAATAAACTTTGAGAAATATATATAAAATTGTTTAAGCATTTTTGGAATCAAACTACAATCTAGGCCAAAACATCTGGAATGAAAAATTTAAAATTCTCCCACTTATTACAGACAAGTTCTCATTTAAAATCTGAAATCACGGAAATTACGTAATGAAAATTACTTGAAATTTACCTAAAAGAAATTACTTAAAAGAAAATCACTTAGTGGAAGCAGGATATATATTCCAATTTGTAGCTATTGTCCAAAATTGTAGCTCATTTATTTGCGGAAATCTCCATATAGTTAAAATAAATAAAATTAATAACTAGTCTTTATGTGATGTGGGAAACTTAACATTTTTCACCATCATTAAGGATCTACCCTCATGTGGCTATACATTGGCTTGCTCATGTGTAAAAGGTATCAGATATTTAAACTAGCTATCAGTCAATTGGTTAATCAGCCAATCATAATTAATACATTTTTATAGCTCATTTATTTCACCGCATGAACTTTGTTGCAATTTCTTGTTGATGTAATTAGTAGCTAGTAACACATTTCACATCTAAAACAATAAATTTGCTCCGCGTATGTATTCTACAAAATTTTGGTTTAGCTTTTAACTACGATATTATATTTTTATTCAATTTCGAAACCATGTATCTTTTTGTATAAAAACATCAAGAATACGGAAGAGTGAGATTGCGAACGAAAGTTTTATCATTAATCATTTATATGTCAACATAGAAAGCTATCTGTTCTTAGTAGGCATGTATCATTCACGTAATGAGATACAATATATGTCATTGAAAACTATTAAATAAATAGACAACAATTCATTATCTGACAACGTGTCTACAAATCGATATAGAAATTATATCATTTGAGGTGAAAAGTTTTTGACTGAATCAAATATGCTTTTTTTATAAAAACTATTGGGTAATATAACTGTCAACTTTGTCGTACTCTTTTTTCGAACAGTTTTTAATACGCATGCTATCAACTTAAACTTATGACAATGATATATATATACAACTAGCCAATGATAAACCAGTAAATCATATCTTGATTAGAAGCTTACGTTAAGTTGTACTATAATTATAGTTCTTTTTGTTGAACAGCCGTTATATTATTTCCTGAATTGAATTGTCATATTAAGCTAGACAAAAACATATTTTTTAACAAACTAACTTACATGGAATTTGACGGACAGTAGGGAAATTTTCTGTCTATTCTATTCAGGACCAAAAATGTTAAGGTTAGGTATAGGCATTGATTAGGGTAACCTGATGAATTTTATGTCTAATTGGACGTTTATTGTTGGTTTGCACTTTATAGTGCTTCATGAGGCGTTTTAGAGAACCTTCCACGTGAATAAATGACCTTCATTTTCCAAACCAATCAGCATTTTGTTTACTTTCAAGATATATAATAATACATATATAGGGATGATGGCCTGGATAATACTTATTTCTTTTTTATATTTATTTATAATGTCTTTTACACGAGTTATTGTTTGTAGCATTTCTTGTATATTCCTGTTTACAGAAAAAAATTAAATTAAAAAAAAAGACTTTCATTTTCAAAAACTTGTCTTGATGGTTCGGATTTCCCTTGTATTTTATTTTGTTCATTCTACCTATCGTATATTTTGGTTTCTCCAATGTATTTTTCTAAATGTTGTCTGGATATTAAACGTATTTACCTTTTATTTACGTTTTATGACTTCGTCTATCATACTTTGGACTTTAGTGACGCAGTCAGCTATTGTAACACTACTGTCTTTGTCGCCTGATGGTATAATAAGGTTCTTATCATTGCAAATTTTATTGGTTTTAATTTCAAAAGTATCTTTTGTATGTAAAAGATTTTGAGATAAGAGATAAGTTTCTTTCCTTAGGTACTCATGAAAGTCAGCTTTTTGTTCTTGCAGTATGAAGCGCTCTATTTTTCTCTTTTTTAAACTTGTTATGTCAACAAAACTATAATGTAGCTAGTCCTGGTTTCTATGGTGATGTGACAATAAGTTGAGTGTAAAGATTTATGATAGTAATTTTGTAATGATCTGTTTTGTTGTTTCCTAGGTAAATTGTTGTTTACAAGTGTTTATAAATTGTTTATATAAATTGTCTATAAATGAATAAAGCTATTTCTGTGATTCCATGAAATAAATTTACTGCTGTTGTTTCAACTACCTTTTAAAAATCTATTTTTTCATCATCTATTATTAAATCTAGTTTGAGAAACCAAGTGTTCCGACTTGATGTTTACAATCAATTTTTTTTAAATTTGATATAGCTACTTGGTTTGTCAAAGGAGCTAAATAGAACTTGCGCTTCGATTCAGTCGTTGCCTGGTAAGCGGTATGTGGCAGCGCAAATATTACATCACCAAAGCACATATGGGAGCACTTAAATTAAAGAAACCATTGGCCCTAGGACTACGTGATAAGACTATTAGGCCTCAATAATAATAAATAATAATAATTAATAGTAAACAATGACTTGACAGTGCAAACACTTGAACAATAACATTTTTTTTAGTTTCTAAACCATGTCTTTCTACAAACTATTCTAATATATAACACACCAATATATTTATTGATTAACTTGTCTTGTTTCTTTGTCAAGTTATAACATTAAAAAATTTCCAGCAGTAATTGTGATCAACAATATTGAAGTCAGTACATATAATGAGATCATTAAGTGTATATTGGGAAAAAAGCGTCAGTGACTGTTCTGGAAAGCGATTTCTGAAATCTATACTGTTGAGAGTATAATAACGCGAAAATACCACATAGGTCGATAACTGCATGCAACTAATTATCGGCAGTTGTAATCATTATTCATTGATCTGAATGTAAATGCGAAGAAATTTAACAATGCGCGAGTTAATGGCGGGAATAATCGCGACTCTCTTACGATAGCTCGGTTCCTGGTCATCAATTGAAAACTTGAAAACATTTTAGCTATGTGTAATACTTTGATAAATACTTTGAGCAATGGATATATTAATATATATAACAATGTGAATTGTTAGATTTCTGACAAATTTTTCACAACTGGAATCGCACAATATCGATAAAATCGTATGAAAAATGTTATTTATAAGAAAAGCTTAGCAACAAATGCAAAACTCTAGTATCCAATATGCGGATAATGTGT
The DNA here is from genome assembly GCA_031471615.1 of Aglantha digitale. NCBI lineage: Eukaryota > Metazoa > Cnidaria > Hydrozoa > Trachymedusae > Rhopalonematidae > Aglantha > Aglantha digitale. The sequence continues at coordinate 7,163 of JAUELD010112410.1, read as the reverse complement.
AATGTAGCAGTTCCTAGTTACGGACGCATTCACAACGTAAGAGAGGGATTCCTCTGCTTTAAACCCGTACATGATGATAACGAGGATTGAACCAGTAGCTTAGTTGGAAGAACAGCATGAACCGGTAGCTTAATTGGAAGAGCGATAGCACTAGAATTGGATGATCTTGTGTTTGAATCTCGCCTAGTTCGAAATTAAAATTTGAATGTAGGTCCTTGTAGCGTGCCTGCAACTCTCCTTCCATATTAGGAGTAACCTTAGAACATTTTTCAATAATTTTCAGCTTCTTAAGCGCTATTTCCAGTAACTCTACTAGCGTCAGGCAAAGACGCGATTCTGTTTTTTTCATTGGATAATAATAATAAAAAATTAAACTATACAATGGCTTATAATTTACATAGCAAAGGGCGCATTATCTCACATTGGCCTAAAGTGATAAAAATTTGCAGCACATTAGACTTATTTCAACCAACGTTGATATTCTTTATATATTACGTTTAAGGTCACAAGGGGCTAAGTAATCAAACAATAAACAGAGGTTTTGAATATTGACGTCAGAGTTTTCGGTTTCACAGGTTATTCTTCATTTTCGCGATAATTACGCTTCTACTAAGGACTAATATTATTTATTAATGTTTCCGCTAAAAGTTTTAAAACTGTTTATGATATTTAAAGTGTATCGAGTAATTAACTTAAAGCATATATTTTAGTTTCGTCGATGTTGGTGAAATTTCGTAGATGAAGTAGCATGTAGTATTTGTACCCATGTATTATGTGTTTATAGGTAACATCTGTTGTCACCTGCAGTATGCGGTGATGATTTAATTTTTATATGTTGGTAATATGTGCTAATGGGCAATATAGGGTCTTGAGTTTTGTTTTTATTAATGCGTGTTCATATAGTTAAGATGTGTTTATATATTTAATATGGATTTTTGGCAAAATGTTTTTATGGGTAATATATGTTTATGGGTAATATATGTTGATGGGTAATATATGTTGATGGGTAAAAAATTTCACTGTTAGTGTATGAACGTGAGAACTATTTGTTTGTTGGTAATTATTTAACAGTTCTATCATAAATTAAAATTCTTGTTTCAATGATATTTATGTCAGGTTTATTTCTTTATCAGTCTAGTACAGGGAGAAAATAAAGTTATGTAACTTTAAAATTGGATACTTTCGTATTACTTGTTTTCTTTAAACATTTTACTGAAATCCTCTCAACTTTACCAAATTTGATTGGATAAATCGGTAGTCACTGTCGTAGATATACAAAATCATATAAAACCTTTTCACTTTGGTTTGTTTGTTAAAATATCCGAAGCTAAGGGTTTGAAATTGGTTTTAGATTGTAATAACATTTTTTATCTCCATTATAAACATCTCCATTATATCTTTATATATCTCCATTATAATTCCTTTTAACTTTAAACGATGATTTCCTAATTTAATTTTACTTACCAATTACATATATAAGGTAAAGACACCCCATCTGTAATTGAATCCAACTTGCTATTTGTTAAACTGTAAATAGTATTTTACTTATTTGTTTCGCACCAACATGGCTACAACAGATCTATAGTGGATCTTTTTAATAAAAAACGAAATTAAAAAAAGCATTTACTAAAACATTATGTTAAGTTTCTCAGTTGTTTGTTTTTACTTTTAAGTTTTTATTTGTTTAAATCATTGAGAGTATGCACTGTAAACTCCAGCTGGTGTTTTGTTTCATTTTGATTTTAGGCTAGTTTACAATTTATGATCAGCGAAAAAGTAGATAGTTATAATGCGTTGTATGTTTTTTTGTATATCTTTTTTTTTAAAATACAAAATATCGAGTAAATATGAGTAGAATTGAAATATAAAAAAGAAAAACAACTTTTTCAAATATATTTTTCTTCATTTATATTTAATGTTTTTAAATGAAATTCAGGTGTGAAATTTATTTCATTAATGTACGTTTCTTGGTCGGAAAATTCGTTCATTTATATAAATGTAAAATGTATACAATAAAGAAAGAAAACAAAGGAAAGGAAAAAAATAATATATATATATATATATAGAAGGAGATTTAAAAATTATTTTACCAGAACAATGAATTTCACTTTGTTACTTTTAAATTGTGTGGGTTCACGTCGTATTTTTTGTTTTTAAAGGGAAAGAAATATAAATATTGAAAGCAAGTTCGAGTTACCTACAACATATAACCGAACGATGATTAAAAGCAAATCAAAGGGGAATAAAACAACAACAAAAATAAAAGTACCGAAGATCGAAATAAACGAATGTAAAATGAAAACAAGAGATCCTAAAAAACTAGAAAACGAGATGTTTCGACAAGCCAAAGAAGCTAAGTTGATTCTAGACAAACTGCTAGCTGAAAGTAAGTGCTATTTTATATTATTTATATATTCAAGTTTAGTTTTTAAAAGAATGTTTTAGAGAAGTAAAGAAGCTTTAAATCTGAAGTAAGAAGTAATGAAGCTTAAAAATTGAGTGATACGAAAAAACAGTGAATTTTCATTTGAAAATTAAGGTTTATGGTTTGTTTTAATATTTTTTCTTGCCAAAACCAAAACCAAATAAAACTTAAAAATATATAAATGTGTAAATGAGTCTAGAAAAAATTGGCTTGTTTTTGTTTTTTTCAAAAAAATTCAGCTTCTAATTTTTATATTTATAAATGTATAGAAAAGAACTCATTGAGAAATTGGAGAAACTGGAGAGACTAAATTTAGAAAAGAATTCTTTATTAGTTCTTTGTTATACTTTAAATAAAAGAATAAAATAGCAAATTAAGCGCCACGCACAATTAAATCAATAAATATACCAAAGATTAACATTTACTTAATGTTGGTTTTCTTTTTTCAAGAAAGTATAAAAATAAAACATCTCAGTTATTTTTGTTTAGATGCTCCATCTTGTATAGCATCTGCTTTCAAAAACAGAGAAAATGTGAAACAGACATAAAAAATTATAAATATTGCGAAAATTTAGATCTGTGTATTTTTTTTCTTTACTCATTGCTCAGTTCTTCGCAAGACATTCAAAATTACTAATTAACAATGAGTTTCTAAAGAAATTGCTTTTTTTCTATACAATACTATACTATACTATAACATAGCAATAAACTGTTTTGTAATTCGTTTTTGTAATTGATTTTATAATTTTAAAACACCTTTCAAAAATACATAAACATGATTATTAGAATTACATGTACATAAAGATAAGAATCGGAAACATAATAACCATGAGACTTTTTTTACTTCTTTGTGGTCTGGTGACTAAATCGTCTTCACAGTATTATGGTTGTTAAAAGATTCATTTCCCATTTAAAGATTAAAGTAAGATTGACTACTTAAGAACCCCTAATAGGATGTAAAACTTATATCATTTTGTTTTATCAACGATATATCGTTGGTGTTATTGAAACGAATCCAATGTAAACAAGTTTATGTGAATTTTTGCAACCACAATTATGGGAGTACTGGAGTAGTAAGTACTAAGTTGACCACACCCGCTCGACTTCTTTCAGAAAGCAAGCAGTCAAAAATAACTTCGATGATGTATAAGACGACCGCTTGATGCAACTGTCATCGCTTTAAGATGCTACATTAATCTATTTCTTATTATAAAAAATAAATATTCCTTCGAAAATGGTAGCCGTTAAATGAATTCACTAAAGTTTTCTTGTCAGATTTGTTTTATTGAAGTTACTTTTGAAGCTATGTTATTTAAGCTATGAAATTCTAATTTTTAGTTTTTATACATATACCGCCAGTGCGATTGCAACAACGGTAGACGTTTTTATACATATACCGACAGTGCGATTGCAACAACGGTAGACGTTTTTATACATATACCGACAGTGCGATTGCAACAACGGTAGACGTTTTTATACATATACCGACAGTGCGATTGCAACAACGGTAGACGTTTT
>JAUELD010112299.1:1954-17141 GCA_031471615.1 Aglantha digitale | reverse complement strand
GTATATTATTATTATATGGATTGACTATTCGAATGCATGTTAGTGGGAAACACAGTGTTAGAATTGGATTGAATCTACAAAATTTTTAAAGACATAAAACATAATTTTATTCGAATTTACTTACCGCCATTTTATTATACTATCATGTGAGACACGGCTGATTTTCGTAAATTATTGTAAATCTGAACGAAATTTATTCTAGTTTTTATAAAGCGCTATATTAAAAATTATAGTAGATCTTCGTCATAAAAATCGTTTCGGCAAAACTACCGTCATCTATCTATACTTAGTCATTTTCTGGGTATCGGTTCATTGAAATTACCGTAAAATTACCAAGCCACTCTAAATATCAAATTTTTTGTTAATTTATTAATTTTTATATCGTGTACTATATTAATATAAAAATCAACCAGATTCAAATGAATCAATGTAGGCCTAAAATTTTGTATTTTTGTTATGGTACTAATAGGTGATTGTTTTCTTAGAAACGCCTATAGCAGCATGGTTATACCTATGAATCACTTCATTTAGACTGAAAATATTTGGTGAAGTTGCTGTGTAATAACTCTTAAGACTCCTTTTGACTTCCAAAAAAAAGTTAGAAGTCATTGCAGTGCATAATCCTGGTAAAGTAACTGTAAATATTTCATCAAATGAAGCCGTAAATAATATAACTAATAATAATGAAACTGTAAATATAAAATATCTAATCTCTAATTAATTCATCATCTACATCTGTATCTTAAAAGTTTTTATATTGTGAGGTAGTAATTACATAAGCAATTAACGCAACGATCTGTCAAATTATATAATGAACCCGACGAATAAACATAGGCGACAACTACTTTCAGCCAACAAAAAAAGAAGTACCTAACTATGTGAGGATGGTAAAAAATAATTTTGACATCTAAATTATTTTTATTTTTGAAAAATAATTGTTAATTTTTTAGTATTGTTCCCTACTTAAAAGTTTTTGCTTTTTTCTCTGTAGTATATGGTTTATGAAACACCGGTCGACATAGTTTAACTACAAAGAAATTTCACAGGAAGTGTTTTCGTCATTTTTTATTTTAAAAATAAAATGAATGAATTTCATGAATTCAATAATAGACATTTTAAGTTATTGAAAAATTTAAGAAAAATTGTTCACGGACAAACACGATGTTGATGATACGTTGTTTTGTCTATTTCTTATCTAGAAACAACAAATTTAAAATGATAGATGCACTGAATAAAAATTTGAGAAGAACTATCCATGGTTAAACCGAAGTGGTAAAACAGGGATAACAGAACTTTTTTGAACAGGGATTTTTAAAGCACAAATTTTATTTTGCATCGGATGCATAACAAAGTAATAATTTTGATTTTATTAATCTTTTATTAAATACATTTCTTATACCTTATTTCGTATACGTATTTAGTTGGTATTTAGTTGCATTGGTAATATTTAAACTTCTAAATGCAGAAGTAAAGTTTAAATTGCAAAGCAACAAAATTTAGTATAACCAAAGTGGGAAGGTTGCTTCGATGACGTTAAAATCTCTTCGATCTGTTAAAATGTGTAAAATCACAATAATTTTCTAAATGAATTAAAAAGCGTTCTTTCCATTTTTTTCATTAAATGCTTGTTGTACTATAAATGTATTTGTTGTCCAGATGGCATTTTGTGACGCCATATGTAACGAAAAAAGATTACGGAAACGATTTCGGTGTTTTACCAATATTGACAAAATGTTTAGAAAGAATATTTAATTAATGTTTTTATAATTATTTATCTGAAAATATTTTTCTTTTTAAAAAATGAATAATTCAGGAAATCATAAATATTTTTTTGATGATTTCATAAGTACTTTTCCATTGTTGGTGAATGTAAATTCCAGTTATTATTAGAATAATTATCTTTTCTAATATGAAATCATTTTTAATAATATGCTTGTGACGAAACTAAAATTTCTGAGTGCTCCAATTAATTGTTGAAATTTCTTAAATAGTCTCACCGAATTACGATAGAATTTTCTCTGAAATACTTAAAAGTACCTTAGTTAAAGTACCTGAAGTACCTTCAAAACTCCTATGATTTGGTTAAAACTACTTCGCACCTTCGTACTGTTAAGTTAAACTAAAAATATCAGAAAAGTCTTAGTTAAAGGGGAAATTGATGTCTCGTTTTTGGTAACCTACCAAAATACTTTTAACATGGTAGGTATTAATATGCTGATAAATAAACTTCAACATTATAGAATAAGAAAGACTGACCGTGATTGGCTGATTCTATAAATCTTGCTTATCCTATATAAGACACTACTTTAGTATAAATGACAAATATATTTTTAAATAAAAATAACATTAAAACATGTGTCCCCTAAGGATTTGTTTGGGCTCAGGTGAGATGTTCCTGTCATGTCGAGTGTATATAAGGAAAAAGATCAAAACCTTTTTGATAAAGTCACATTGATAATCTTTCATGGAGTTAGTTGAAGCCAAAACATAAACATTAAATAATCTTTATCTTTCAAAAGAAGGCAATAAGAACTTTTCTTAGACAATGTTTTAAATTTAACGTACAGTACTCTAAAGTACCAGTTACCAAAAAATCTATCAAAAGTTTGTTTACGGATACCAAAAACTAATTGCAATTAATAAGTTATTATTACATTTAGTTCTTGTAAAAATACACTAAAACAATGATTTCTGTAAAGTTTTTAATATGAAATATTTTTAATATGTTAAAAAAAAAAATTTAACGACATTTTGCTCACACCGAAGCTGTTTCAATATTTTCATTTGTATTGAATGGCTCGAGGTCATTGCTTCACACTAACTCTAGAATTTGATTTATTATTCTTTTTAAAAAAATGTTTTGCCCACTCTCCGGATGCACGTAGTGAAAAGGAAGTTTCTCCATAAGAAATTCCTCGCTTGCAGGATTTTAAATCAATCAAGCGTTAAAATTTACCGTAAAACTTTCGTGTAAGACTTCATTTGTCTGATCTGACCATTTTCTTGACCATAGCAACGCTCGTTTTTGAGATACATTTCAAACTAGCCAGAAAAGATACACGAATCTACAAGCTCCGTTTACAGTGTGTATAGTCTTGGGTTTAAGAAATTGCTTTAAAGACAAAAAGGATGAAAAAAATAAAAAAAAATTGAAAATAGTTTTTAAAAATGAAAAAAATTGCTTCGTTGACAAAATTGCACGATGTGAGAAGAAGAACAAAATTTATATGTAATTTAAACTTTTTCTTAACACAAAAGTGACTTCTTTACACATCTATTTTTCCCCTTAATAAAGTTTACGGGTAGTTAGTTGACTATGTTGACTACCCCTAGATGCTCCTCGCTCTGCCACTGACTCATAAGGTAGTAAATGCATAGGAACAGGGGCAGAGTAGATATATGTGCAGGGTATATGTATAGATAAGATATATATGTATATATTAGATATTAGATATACAATTGTTATAAGTTTTCGTATATTTTTCACATTGCACAATCGATCTTGTTTGAATAGCCACTTGACGCATCGGTAGCGGAAGCTTGAATTAAGTTCATTTTCCAAAGGTTGAAACCTATGATAAAAATATGTAATTTTATTGACATTTTTGAAATATAATTAGATTAAAACCTATAACTAGAATCGTTGATTTCATAGAGGGCATAAATGTGGAGCTCATAATGGATGAGAGAATTGGAGACAGTAAATGTGTAAGTCTTCTTTTTGTTTCTCAATCAGAATAAAAACTATCGCAACTAGCGTACCATTATGAAACGCACGAGGCAAGACTAAATGTCCGGTAACGACACATGTAAACAAGTGATGAAAGTGATCGTCATATATCGACAAGAATAACTAAAAGGTTTGAAATGTAATTAGATTAAAACCTATAACTAGAATAATTAAAAGTTTTTCTTTCATTTCCTTCGAATTTGAAAAACCTTTTATTGTATTGTAATGCTGAAGGTTTACAAATCAAATACTCTTCTAATGTTTGCATAAGAAATTCCAGAAACAATAAATTATTGCTTTTCAATTAATAAAAGATAAACTTTATTAAAATCGCAATATCTCAAAACGACATTTCACTTCAATTCACTGGAGTCTATAGCTCCCGCGCTAAAAAACCCTGTATTGCAGAGACTTGAAATAAGAAAGATTTTTCAGTAACATCGAACTAGGATTTTACGAATAAATTCTGCGATGGAGAGATATTTGTTAAAACATGTAGAAACCACTCTAATGAAAAAATCCATTTTAGTATATAAAGGTTGACCTTGGATATTATGAAAACGAAGACAATACAGCAAAAAAAAAAGCAAGATTTTACAGAAATTTATTTTATCAACTTAATCATACAACTCTCGAAAGGGAGCCTATAAGTACTTACGCTAAAAATCGGGAAAAGTTTTTTTGCGTCATTATAAAATAAAAACTATTTATCCTACGAAAATTGAAATGACATAAATAGAATATATTATCTATAAAGTGATATTTTAAATTTTTTTGAAAAGAATAATATTACAAAACGAATTTATTATAAAAACATCTCTTTTTCTATATCTGTATCGTTAAAGAAAAAAGTTTTGTTTTTAAAGGGGAACTAAATTTTTCTAATTGGGTGTTTTAATCTAATTATATATCAAAAATGTTAATAAAATTATATATTTTTAGAAAGCATTTTTGTGCCCTTTTATTTAATAGAAAAATCAAAAAAAATTATTTTTTTTAAAAATTTTCCCATTCTGTATCCTTCAAAATAAATTTTATTTAAATATGTTTTGTATTAATGCTTCATTTTTTTTTTTCTCTTTAAAAAAAGAATTGTTTGATGATGAAATATAAACAAACCGATGTTATTTTCTCTATTTAAATAAAATATCAAAATATAGTCAAATATTTATCAATCAAATGGATACTTTTTCAAAATTTCTGCTTTTCTCTGGGTAAAATAATATTATCAACTAATAAAGCACGGAATTACAGTATATCATAATAAATTATAAAAATAAAACCAAAAATCTTTTCGATAATTTTATATGGAGTAACAGGCAGTACTTGCATGCATAGAATCAGTCTCTTTTACGTTTACTAAATGAATGTTTTGATATTTATCAAAATCTTTGGTTAGTATCTGTACTTCTTCTTTTAGCTTCTCCAGTTCTTTGTCATTATCTCCTGTATTCATATTCAGACCAACAATGCTTAAAAATTTAAATTCTTAATTGCAAAAACTAAGATTGAAGGAAAATGTATACAGCAAATAGTTGTAAAAAAAACTTGTAAAGCCTCATCCCTTCACATCTCGTACGTAAATATTTCACACTGGGCTAAAGCTTGGCACAACTTTCCATCAATTATTTTTTTAGTATTAAAATTGCCTTTTAAAATAAAATTGCCTGTACATATTGTAAACACATCATAATTTAGTATCTTGTTTTTATCTTGTTTAAGTCTTTTGTTAGCTACTTTCATGGGTTTACACATGGAAATAATATGAGAAGTAATAACGTGTAATAATTTCTTTTATATCAAGGCTCGTCGAAACAGTTAATTTGATTCTCATAGGTAATTAAATTCTACAACAGCAGATCATTTAACTATCAAACCAATATAATCACCTTCGATATATTTTTGTGAGAATTATTCCATAAAAGGAAAAAAAATCTGCGAAAAAACAAATGTTTGTATAAGCAATAACTAAGGGAATCCTTAATAGCTTGTACGCATTTTCAGATATCTTTCTTCCCATGTCGTTATGAATAACATACTCTTAAGCTATAACGGATCTATGTTTCATTAGCTATAAAATCAACAGTAAAGTTTGGTCTGTTTCGAGGATTTAACGTATACTGGACGAAGTTTTTTAGAAAAGATTTTATGAAATATTTCTTGGAATAAGTAAAACATTTTTTGGTTCCTTGCTACTTTATACTGGAACAAGCTGCTTAAACCATAAGATATAGCTAAAGAAAAGAATTGGTAATATAACTTTGGTAATAATGACTAATTGGTAATAATGACTAATAATTGTTCTGATATTTTCGACACGCGTAGTATTTAAGCAATTAGTGAAATGAATAGAAACCATTAGTGAATATAAAAAACATATACAAAGAAGTGTTTCCTTCTTAATACTTCCATGGTTTACAGAATAAAACTGCATATTTTCACACTTTCATTTCACACGTTTTTTTACACCTAGTTTAATATTTACTTTTATTTATTGATAAATATGAGATTCAGCACATATTAGTAGTAAAACAACATAGCAATGTCTCCATTTAATTTCCACATATTTGATCAGCTTAAGGATATAGAAACACGTTGAATACGTTGCAAAACATCATACTATGATGTCTAAATGACTATCATTGCAATTTTAACCGTATAGAAACATTTTTGAACGACGCCCAAATGACTATCGTCGCAATTTTAAACGTTTTACAGACAATTTAAACGATAAATTAAATGACTATCATTGCAATTGTAACTATTTAGAAACATTTTTAAACGACGTCTAAATGGTAATCTAAAAAACTAAAAATTTTTAAACAATTTGTAATTGGTCTGATTGGTGTTAAGTCGATGCCTAAAAAAATATTTTATTGGCATTTGATTTTACGTGACAAATGTAGAAATGGTAGTGCCTTTCGGTAGATTTTTTTCGCTGGCTCTCTCCTATTTTAAAATCAACTAGAAAGCGTACAAAAAAGAAGCAAGAAAATCTAAAATGGTAGGATGATATTGCAGTGTCAAATGGATTTTAACGTTATTTTCCATTAATCAAAATGGAAACAGTTACGAATATAACGTAAATAATAACGTAAGTGAATATCAGCACGAGGTAAAGTTTCACCAGGTATATACAGCTAGTATTTTATGAAACTTTGAATTTTTTTATTCTTAAAGGAGAACTAAGCTTTGGAAAAGAAATTGTAATTTTAACATAAATATGTAAACAATTGTGAAAAAAAGAGTTATAACATATTTTTTTTCAAAATGATATATTTTGGACACAGGAGACCCATTTTTAGTTTGATCCACAAAAGGCACCGCGGTGGAAAAATCACAATTTATGATTTTTTAAAAAATTCTAATCGTAAGTACTCATTGTGAATTTTATAAACAGCTTGCTCAATCGAATTCCAATATCTTGAACAATTAGACTTAGTTAAACTAAGTGCTTATTAAACTAATTTCGTATAACATTTATTTTATCGATATAATTATCATTATCTACATTGTATTCCTTCTTTTTATCGTTTCTTTTACTTTCCTTTTTGGTAAGCAACTGTGAAGAAATGCACTTGATATTAAATACAAATTGTGGCAAAATCATTTTAAATTTTCTTTATAAATCTTTTAACGTATGAAAATTAAAACTAAGTTTGAATAAAACGAAGGAAAAAATTAATTTCAGAAAATTATTTTTAATACAACTTGCAATTGATTATTCCAAATTTGATAGTCTCAATGATAAAACTTGCTAGTTGTCATTGATTTGTAGCTTAATAGCTGTACCAAATATGTTACATATATTATCATATCATTTTAGCATTAACATCCAAAGATGATGAAGCAGGACCAATTAATTTACCTGTAAGTTACTATTATGATATTACAGTTACAAGGTACAAGTAGAACAATATTTCCACAGAAATAGATAATTTTCTTAAAAAATATTCTAAGGCATGTAATACTTTTTAGTATTTAATTATGTATGATGCACATAAAAGTTTAACCCTATTTATACCAGCATTTAATAGCAGACTTATTTAGTTACTTCAACTAACAAGGTACAAAATTATATAATATTTTTCTTGACTAAGCCCGAAGAGGGATACATAACTTTGATGAAAATTCAAAAAATAAAAATTTAAAAAAAATCAAAAAAAAAAATTTAAAAAAAATTCGAAAAAATCAAATTTTTCAATAGATAAGATAGTCTTTCAAAAATGGGCGTAGTAATGGTGTTTCGCTAAAAAAGGTATAAATAGGGTAAAGTTGCTATTAAGGGATTAATAATTAATAAGTTTATCATTACACATGCCAGTACAGATATGTACTTTTTAATTCTTTTCTTTAGTGTTTTTACAAAAGTTTTGAAAGCTGCATGCTTCCTGGAATAACAATTGATTTAGAAGCCCGTGCTAAAAGGTGTGGCATCTAATACAACATTTGTGCAAACGGAACAACTACTACAAGATAAATATAATTGGAAGATCATTCGTACCAATTATATGCACATATACTTCGTTTAAGATAAACAAAATAAGAAAAAAAATACGCATGTTTATGTATTGTCCACTTTCTAAACAAATTGAGACATTTCGATAATGTTTTTGCTGACCCATTAATTTATTTGCGAAAGAAAAGTTTATTGATAACTAACTTTAAGACTCCCTGCTTGTCTCCTGCATTCTGTTTTGTCTTTTGCTTCTCCTATTACGGGATATCTTTTATGAAGTCCTTTATATACCGAAAAAATAGAATAACTAACTAACTAATAGTAAATAACTTAATGAATTTAAGTGAAATTTTCATGTCACCCTCCGATTTCATCTTAATGTCCAAAATCGCTAAATATTTTATGTAAGACGTAAGATATCAAACTTTTTATAAACGTCATTTATCAATGATCTTTTTTTAACGATCATGTATCAAAGCCTTTACTATACAAATCCATCCAAAAGGAGAATTTCAAAATAATATATGACGTCACATTACCTTTTCCTGAAACAACTTATTTATTTTTTTTCTCTCTTTTTTTGAAGAGAAAATTTACATATTACAACATTCCGATTTCCTTGTTGAACACCCCGAAAACATATTTTATAAACCCAAACCATATAAATGTTATCGAACCAATTTGCAGAAAAGTTCCTTGTGGAACACCTCTGCAAACAATTGGCCTCGAAAAACATATGATCGATATGAACATCCTACCATGATGTAAATGATATAACGATGATGAGATGATATGAATATGAAATAAATATGAAAGTTCATCAGTTAGATTATCAGCATACAACAATATCCTACAGTTCATACACACATTGAACTCTTAGCCAGTACACAGTGTTTTCCTAAGCAAATATGATAATTTTATTTTTGTTATCCCATGTCCACTAACTTAACTTAAAAAGTTAAAATCAAAGGTTAAAATGAGCATTGAAAAATGATGAAAAAGATTATCGTGTATCAAGACCTTAATGATTTTTTCTAAACAGTTACTATTTTGTTTTCAGGACCGGAATGTACATTGAAATTTAACCACAATCCTTACCTTTCCCAAGTCATGAAAATAGAATATACAGAGAATAGTATTAGACAGAAAAGCTCGTTGTTTAACTACCCACAACAACCTTTGCTATTTTGTGGTAGTTACTATTTAAATTGGTATCTCAAAAGCTAAAGTTTTTATAGATTATTTGGTTTCGGATTATTTTTACAATATCAACAAAAAGCTATTCAGCTAATGACGTAATCTCGAAGTTCTGTTGTTTAAGGTTATACTGTTTAGAAACAATGCTGCACATTATCACTTGTTTTAAAATATATATTGTTCTTGTTCTTTTGAAAAGATTTGCTAGAATTGAATGAAAAAAGAAAGAGTAAGTTGATAGGATGGGTGGAAGAACATTTTCAAAGATTTCTACCTTTGCTCATTTTCTAATGTATAATATGATAAAAAGCTTGGGTACTTTTACATACATAGATAAAAAGTTGAGTTGTGCTGTTGCTAATATTAAGAATTGGAGTGGCACCTCCGTTTAACGTATTGCAATTTGCGATTCACAAACTGTTTATAACTTCTACAAAAAGTTTTAAATAAATTTAACTTCTAAATGAAGTTTTTCTTTCTTGTATTAAAGGGCCTTTTTTACCCCTTCGGCTTCGTTGCTCCATTTTTTATCAGTAACAATAATAAAATTAAGAAAATCAATTAAAATAATTAAATGGAACGCTACTGAATAGTTCTACTATGTGCATTTTTATCAAGAACCTCGTGCTAAAAGACTTCCTCTTTCAATATATACCTAAAGTCACTGACTTTGGAAGCCTTGCAAAGCAAACTTAAGTGACTCAGCACTAAATATAGATAAAATTAATATTGTACAAACTTCAAACTTTCTTCTTGCTTTTATTAACTTTTTTTAAACCTATTTCCACAATTTTTTAATTTTTTACATTGCTGCATGTAATTAAATTTAACTAAATGTCAAAACATGCCTAAATTAAAGCTTTTTATTAACATTATATATCTTCCATAAAAGTGTATTCACGAGTTCAAGTTAACACAACTGATATGTTACTGGTGTTTTAAAAAGGAGTTGTGCTTCTCCCCCTATTTATGGATTAAAAATGAAGTAGCCCATTGAATTAAAGAAAATGCCTATTTTATAAATTTAGTCTTCAAAGTATAAATTGTAATCATTCTTGTTTCTATGTTTATATACAGAAGCTATGTATTTTTTTAAATCATAAGGATGATTATGAAATTGGAATTATGTTTTACCAACCCTTGTTGATAACTGGATTGTTATTATTTTTGTCATCGTCTGGCGTTGAAATTGTGACAGCATTGTTCGTGTTTACCACCACTATTGTTGTCACATATATTTGTTATACCTTGAAAACACAACTGAAACTTGATCGGGTCATTCAACTACTATTTAAAATTGAAAGAAAAGGTAGGAGTTATACTTGTATTTTAAAATCTCTCTTTTTTTTAGTGTATTATATTTTTTTACTGGATTTGTTTTGTTTTTTATTTTTATCTCTATTTTACTTACTATAGTTGTATAGACAGTGTTATCAGTGTTATTAGACAAAAAAAAAACGACTACGGTTCTTTCTAAACATATTTGCTGTTTTTAAAATTTTGTTTTTTACCCTAATGGGTATATATTGTGTATATCAATCTCAAGTTAATTAGTTGACTATCATTGAGTCTTTAAAGTAGAATGATGTTTACCGCAAATGTAAACTCCACCATAGCACAAATGGGATTATTTAAAGAAGACCAAGGGCTCCCCCCTCCCTGACTAATGAGAAACCTCACTGACTTCTGAGAAGCCTTGTTAAAAACTAACTCACATATACTCTGAATGCAAGATTCTATATTTTGCCCTCTGAATTCACAACAGCATTCAACATTTGCCGTCGCTGCTGCCGCCGAGCTTTGATATACGATGTTATGATTTGTTATTTCAATAAAAGAACCATGTTAAATAATTTTAAAGTGATGCTATTTTGAAATCAATTACTTTTGTTTCGATTGGTTCCAATCTTTAAATAGAATTGATGTTTGTAATAAATATATAAAAATATGCAAATAAATTTCTGAAAGCTTATTTTGAAATAAAAAGTGACATTGAATTTTAAAAGCAAAAGCAACAAAATGTATTTTATGTAAAAAATATTCATGAAATTTAAAAAGTATGTTAATGTTGAAAGAAATTAACATAATCAAAAATTCTTTATATGTGAAAGATATATATATACATCATTAAAATGATTAACATGCACAAAATGTGTTAATAGATAACAATGCATTGAAAACAAAAAAAAAGTTCTATTTGAATGAATAATGTCTGTTAAAAATAAACCTGGCTATTTCAATGCACTTATCATTTTATTTTTATTATTAAGATAAAAAGATATATCAAATTATATTATATTATTGCCATCGAAGATAAGATATTGACGTCGTTCTTTGCCGTTGTAATTTTTCTTAAATTCAGAGGGCTGCTGCTTGAAAAAAATATTTTAATTAAAGGCACTGTCTTACTTCCAAATAAAACTTTATATCTATCTGATATTAAGAAAAAAACTTTTTTTGTTTAATTTTAATTTTTACAAATCATATGTTATTTTTAAAAGATACCCCCAGAATTAAGCTGAACGTTACAATAAAAGGACTTTTATTAAATGCATATCTTAATATCTCTTTGTGTGTGCTAATGTTTATCAAAACTCCTTTCTTTTTATAATCTTATGTGTATTTTTGTCAGTATATTAGCCCTTATTATTGTTGTATTGAGAATAAAAAAAATTGTGTCAAACGATTGTTAATTATTTATTTGCTTTAGATAATGTTGATGATAATTTATCAACAGACTTCATCAAATGTTCAACAAAAAACTTAAATGCATTTCCCAAACCTGTTGCTAAAATTCTAAAAAAATATATTGATGGAATCTTAAAAGATTTCATTAAAACCTGGTATGTTAATATTGGAGATAATGAAACTCAATTCCTGACAGAAGTAGAGAAAAATTTGGAGTTTCTGTGTTTAAAAATATGGTTTCGGTTAGAAAATGTGAACCTTCACAAAGTTGTTGTTGATCTTATACAGATGTTTCAAGTTCACATGAAAATCTTTGACGATTGTCGAAACATAGTGTTACGCAAATACCCATCCATCCAAAAGAACGATTTTGCGCATTGCATGTTTCAATTATATGAAGCTGCCATTAATAAACACATTGCAACTCAAAGTAAAGGGATGGAGATCGATCATTTAAAATCAATTTTGGATATGGTTATTTTCAAGTTTTTACCTGTAGACACTTTTTCTTGTGAGTCAGGTCGATTTATTTTGCGTGAAGTTCTAGCTACTCAATTACTCGAACCCATTGTTAAGGATATTACAGATCCTTATTTTGTCAATCAAGCTTTAGTTGATATATTGGAACCTTCAATACCATTGCATATTGTTATAAAAGCATTTAATGATGCAGATAAAGATATTTTAGACAATGAGAATGAAGTTTGTTTTGTTGAATCTGAGGAGGAAGTTAGCGACCATTGTTATGAAAGTAGTAAAGAAGAAATTGAAAAAACACCAAAACAGAGCACAGTTAATACAGCTTCACTGTTGAAAGATAAAAAATTTAAAAAAACTACTGAGTTGTTTTTAACAGACAGTTTCTCGACTGATGATTTATTGCGGTTCGATGATTTAGATCGTAAAAGGTCAGCACCTGTGTATGGATCAAAATCTGCACGTGATCATGAAAAAAATAAAAATAATATAAAAACTTTATTTACTTCATCGAATAATGTTGCTGAAATCACAGAACGACTGGAAGAAACAGCAAATTTACCTCAAACATGGACTGTTTGTCCTCCAGCTAATGATATAGTCTTTAGAAAAGAAAGTTTTAATAAAATGTCAAAAAAGCAAGATGAATTTTCAGAAAGGGTAGTTGCTTGCTTAAACTCAATTGGACCTGTTCCTTTACCCATAGCTTGTCTTGATCCCTGCTCCACTTTAAAATCAGACAACAAGTTTTCATCAATCAATGTGACAGTAAAAAAGCGGGATACAGTATCTCCTAAAATAATAATTGAGACTCCAAGTAAAGTTGAACAATCAGATATTAGATACCACAAATCAGGAACAGATGGTGCCTTTTATCAGATGGCCCCTGATTGTCCAACTTGTATTGAGATGACCTTATTAGCAAGTCCGTTTGAAAACGATAGAGCTAAAGCTATAGTATGCGAAGCAGAAAAGAGTTTTGAGCACGATTGTGGGTTAGATCATAATCATTTCTATTATCCAGAGATTGAAAGAGAGGGTACTTTATTTGAAGATGAATTTGACAACCAATCTTTCGAATCATGTAATGAGATTGATGAGTTGCTTAATAACGAATATATAAGTTCAGGTACATTGCTTGCTTCGGTGGAATCGAATGACTATAACAATTCATCACAAGTCCCATTACAATCTGACAGCTATGATATTGTATCTTCACTATCTTCAAACTTGTCAACAAGTTTTTCTGACAATGACACTGCTAGTTTACTTTCTGATGACATTGAGGCCAAAACAAAGAATCGTAAGCGAACGCCTTCTATGGCTACTTACAAAACTGCATTAGAAGAAAGCATATTGTCAAATCAAGAAAAATATGAATTGGCACAGAAAAAGTCATCAACAAATATGATGTCTACTAACCAAGTTTTCAATTTTTTCAAATCAAGTATGCCAGCTCTAACAAAAAAACGAAAAAAAACTATCAAGAGGGAGAAATCTGTACTTAAACATAAACACAAAACAAAAAACATAAATATTTTTAGAAAAAAACGTAGAAGGATCTTATCAGATCATAGTGAAACCACACAGTCTGTTTCAACAACATTAACTAAGTTCAAAAGTCTACCAGACAGTAATTCTGGTCCCCTGTTGAACAATGTTTGGAGTAAACGATACTCTAAGATGGGTGAGTTTATAGAAGAGGTTGCACATGAAGCTGTAGAAGACGATCAGTTTTTAGAGGAATTTCAAGACGCATCGTCACGTTTTTATTCTTCGTCACCTGATTCTGTTATGCCTGTTGATCCTTTATCAAAGGAAATTGCAGTAACTGATAAAGATTTACCTATTGATTGTAAATCAGTTAAATCAGTAAAATCATCACGTTCGAATGAATCAAAACGCTCAAACGAGAAGAAACTAGATGATATGAATTTCATTCCTATTTACCAAGGTGAGGTTATTATGCCACATCCGAGTAAAATACCAGCAGCTTGGCAGTATCCAATTCAAATGATATCAATACCAACCACAGAAGTGGCTTTTGAAAAAGCCTGGGAACCTGGTATCAATAAATACACACTTTATAGTATACATGTAAGTGTTTTTTATAGTTATGCTAGATAAAATTTTAATTTAAATACTGTATACATATATACACCATACATTTATTTGTACGTAACAGGCCTGGTAAAGAGATTTTATACGTCATAATCCATTATAACATTTTAGGCTTGCAATATATTTCGCACACTATTTGGACTTATACCGTGCAGTAAGCATATAGTTGGCCTGCAATCTATAAAATAAAATTAAGTCTTATTACCAACTCAGTTTTATTTAAACTTTTTTATCATATAAAATGTTAAATTTCACAAAAGGAATATGAGTTTAAGTAGTTTGTTTTAAGAAAAACAATCATTTTATTATTTAATAAAAAAACTGTTAAAAGCTATGTAAACATAAGACAAGTAATAAACTATTATTAAATTAATTTTATTAAATTTTCAAATAAAGCAATAACACTTGACAAAAAGATAATAAATACATGAATATCATGATTCTAATATTTAAGTCTAGACAGTCCAAGCCGTTTATTTAACTTATTCTTTGTTTTGTATGGAAACCATGGTAAT
>JAUELD010112188.1:0-17141 GCA_031471615.1 Aglantha digitale | reverse complement strand
CAAAAATACCAATAAAGCGAAATCCAGAAAAGATATGAAAAATCTGAAAGTGCCATTGGATTCAGCGTACGAATTTCTTTTAGTATACCAATTATCAAAACAATGGTAAAAAAAAGTTTTAAAGACCTGACACTATCCTTAACAAGTATATTTTATGAATGAATCAAAAATCATAATGGTGGAGATATGTTTTTAATGGGGTTATATAGGAAGTCAATGAAAGACGGGAAAAACATTTGGAATTCATCACACATGTTTTTACACTTATTGTATAAAACAAAAGCGTAAAAAATACTTTCAAAAAAGATAACTGTTACTTTTTATTGAGATTTTACCTCCTAAAAACTATCATTTTTATTCTTACGATATCTAAAGTCAACAAATTTTGTATAAAGTGTTCATATGATATCTATGACATCTGCTATAACTCCTGGAGATTGAAATAACTTAAAAAACATTAAAAAGTAGCTATATTTATTAGTTTTACGAGTTTTTACCCCCCCTACAAATAAATTGCTTTCCTTAAAATGCAAATTTTGCTACAATCATTGAGATTTTTTCAAAATTTAGTAAATCTATTTTAACTAATAAATAAAGATCAGCTCTGAAAAGACAAAATAATTGAAAATATTGTTACTTCAATGAATTTTCGAATTTATACCCCCTGAAAATCAAATTTAACATACATTATTTAGATCATTTCAAAAGACACCAAATTTATTGAAACAATATTGCTATAAAACTGGAAAGTGAAATTATTGAATATTCGCTTATCTTTAATGCTTTTGAACCTGCTGAAGAATTATTTTTTTAAAAAAAAATCCCTGTAGAGCAATGAATGGGGGGTTACCTAACAAGTAAAGTTAGTGCCATGCATAGCCTAAAATAACTCCCTGAATGTGTGACTAATCTGTATTAAATTTCCTTCATAATTCATTGAATAAATGCTTTTGTGACCATCATGTCTTAATTTATTGTAATGTCATAACTACATTTTATGTTAGGGTGCTTTTATATGCATTATTGGATTTACTTTCTAGTGTATACAACTTCTTCCATCTGTTAATAGTTGAATCCTGAAACTAAATTAAAAACTTACCTTTGGTCCGAGTGTTACAGCTACAGTATCTGCTAACTGATCGACTCCCTTTAACATTAATGACCTTGCCTCTGAGCCTGTTTTTATTTCTTTTGCTGACAAAGTCGACTGGGATGTAGAAAAATTTTCTGAGAATCGGGCTGCTAGCTTTTGCGCTCTAGAAGAGCATTTAACTACACTACAAAGACGGTACATTTTGATATAATTACAGACAGAACTTACACTCGAACAGTTTGTTAGAAAGAGGATGTCTTTAGCTAAGGTTTCACATAAAGAATGTTCCAGACTATTAAATACGCATGCTCAATACCCACGTGCTGCAAAAGACTAAACTAATGACCAGATATTTCTATTTAAATTACCGAAATTCAATCAACAATTTCATCAATTCTGTTGCTTTATCTGGTCAGTTAATTGTTTCTCCTTTGAAAGAAGAGACATTGCAAAATTTATTAATACTTCTTTCCAATTCAAAATTCAGAACTGTTGTTCCTTTCTGATCGTATCATTAAGTGAAAAATGGTATGTAAATATGTTGTGTATACATAGTTGTGTATAGCTAATAGTAATGATGTTTTAAATGATCTTTCAGTTTATTTAGCTTTTATGCTATGTTGTTTTGTTTAATATTTAATTTTTAAAATTGGTTTTAGCTATTTTGTTTCAAAAATTTATAGTATTCATCATCGAGTATTGCGATTTTCGCTAACATTGCTAAGAAATTATTAATTTATAGTTAAAAAGTTTTTTTGTAAAATATGTGAACCTCATTATCTTGTTCTAGTAAAGTCTTTTTGCGCAATATTGTCAAATCCATCTATTGCTCAATATTGTCCACGGTTGCGCAAGTTTGTCTAACTAAAAAATATTGAGACAATATTGTGCAGGTAAAACATGTTGCTCAATATAGTCTTGCATAAATACAACGTCAACATATCATAGGGGCAATATTGCACAGGTAAAACATGTTGCTCAATATAGTCTTTTGCATAAATTACAACATATGGACTATATTGAGCAGGTAAAACATGTTGCTCATCGTAGTCTTTTGTATTAATAATTGACATATGTTTGTCTAACTAAAAAATATTGAGACAATATTGTGCAGGTAAAACATGTTGCTCAATATAGTCTTGCATAAATACAACGTCAACATATCATAGGGGCAATATTGCACAGGTAAAACATGTTGCTCAATATAGTCTTTTGCATAAATTACAACATATGGACTATATTGAGCAGGTAAAACATGTTGCTCATCGTAGTCTTTTGTATTAATAATTGACATATGGACAAAACTAAGAACCGACTAAAGAATTAAGATCTACATGAAACAGGGGTAAACACTTTTTCTATTAGTAAATAATCAAGGAATAATAACTACAATATCTTTAGTTTATTAAAGATAAATATCTTTTTATCCAATTGTTTTAATTTGACGAAATGATGTAGCGTCAACCGTTCTAATACCGCCACCATACATATACCGCCAGGAGAGCATATATCACTATTTTATGCTAGAGATACAATATCAGCATTTTTTTCATCCTCTGCAAAGAAGAGACATAAATCCCGGTTTTTGTGCGAAAACAGAATCAAAAACATTTATTCACTTTTATTTTTGCTTCAATTGCAAAATCACAAAGAGAATACAAAATGTTTAATCTGCGAGAGACATATCATTTCAAGTAAAAGTTTAATTCTAAAAATTATTTGTATTATTAATGTATCAAGTGATAAAAACGTTTTCTACACATATTTTAACTGATATTGTAAAGAAAAAAATCTTTTTTTTACTTTTTTGAGAATCTGGCTAGATTCTGATATGAAAATTCAGCATATACGGCTGTGCCAGTATAAGGACGGTTTAACAAGGTAAATAATAATATAGGAAGTTAGAGCAAGGATAAAGACTGACTACAATGATCGCATAATATACTTTGAAGAACTGTCATTCATATAAACACAAAAATAAATAGCGAAAGTGAGTAATTACGAAGGAATAAGAGATTTAAACAAAAACTGGTGGTATTAGGAGAGTTTATGCTAGTTAGTAATTTTTCTTCATTTTTTTAATGAAGATTAAACTATTTTAAATAGTGGATGATTGTTTTGTTAACTTCACACTTTTTGGACGAAAGATATTTGCATCATAGGAGGATTTCTTTATTAAGTTCCTCCATTTGAAACAAAAGATTTTTTTTTAATTACTGCAATAATCTATTGTTACAAAAATCGAATTATCGTCCCTATCATTCGTTGAGCATGATCCCTTAGCTTTTCTTAAAAAATAAGAGCTAATAAATTCCAGAAATTTGAAGTGTATAGGTTTCATTGAGATTTCAAATAGCAGCTGTTATTGTTCGATATTTAGGATATTCACAACTTAAATTACAAAATAATATGAGACAGTGTACCTTGAATCAACTAATTGAAACTTATTATTTTTAGTCAAAAATTAAATTAGACATACTTTTCAGCCTTAATATGGCCTTATCAGCAGCTCATAGACTATATTTTCCCTTTTATATTTAAGTTAATATATACTATATAATATAATTTATTGCTGTGAAAATGAATTCTGGATAGAGTTATTAGCATATTTAAATAAAACAGACAGTTTTATTTAATTTGATCCTTTGTAAAACATCACGATGAAGCTTCTCTGTTATCTTATTTATCATAAAATTACTTGTCCGCATTTTTAGTTATATAATATATATATATCCGAACTAATTTTTCTAAGATATTGAGTCTTATATTAAGTTTGATAGAAGAGGTCAAATTTTTATCTTTAGGTTAAGTGAAATAACAAAACTAAAATGTTTTTATGTTAATATGATAAAGTTTAAAAGTAAAATATGTAAAAGCAGCTAGCTGCAATAAGATTGATAAAAAATGAAGCTGGGGAGCTTAGATACCTAGCTAGTTTTATAGCTATGGTCAAATCAACAAAA
Source organism: Aglantha digitale (assembly GCA_031471615.1). Classification (NCBI taxonomy): domain Eukaryota; kingdom Metazoa; phylum Cnidaria; class Hydrozoa; order Trachymedusae; family Rhopalonematidae; genus Aglantha; species Aglantha digitale. Next base: position 13,085 of record JAUELD010112188.1, on the reverse strand, counting down.
GCTATAGAAACAGTTCATTTTCACTATATATTTGTTAAAGTTTTTATCAAACTATCTCATCTACGTATCTAGCTAAAAGAGCATCGAAACCATTATGAAAACTTACCACCAAACACATAGGACAGGAAAATCTAGCCATAGTCATAGAAGTTTATAAGTTAGCCACAGCCACACTCTTGCTCAATTTTGTCTATTGCCGCACAATATTAGCCTTGAGACCTGGTGACAAACTCCCTTGAGCGGAACAATCATATATTTTTGTTTAAGATAAATTCAATTTTTTAAAATATAGTCTAGTTATATAAATTAATTAATTTACCAGAGCTAATTTACCAAAAGAATATATATACTTAGTTTTCCAGCCAAATACTTAAAATTGGAAATTAAAATTGATTAAACTTGTTTCCAGGGGCTTCAGTTACAAACTAATTTCCAGCCCATTTTTCTGTTCTAACAACTGGTACGGTGGCTAAATGAAAAGTAACGAAATAAGTGGCAGTTACAGTCTTACAGTCTGGCCCTGCAAGCATTTAGAATATTTTGTTTCAAAATTGCAGTTGCTAGTTGTAACTAAATAATTTGTTTGGGTGATGTTAAATAGCACCAACTGAAAGAAGTAACAAAATTATGTACTTATTATTTTTTTGCTTTTATCATATGGATTTTACACCACATTCCAGCTCCTAATGTAATAGTCTTGACTTGTGAACATCTAGGTTCCAGAGGTGCCAGTTCAGTAAAACAGACCTTATTGTGGGGTATTATTCGGTTAAGAAATCTAGAGGCATGTCACTTACTTGTTAAGGTTGTGTGTCTGTCCCTGTTTACTCTCATGTATTGTTGTTATCAATAAGATGATCAGTTCTCTTTGCAAGAATTTCCTATCTTCGTTTGAGGACAGCAGCCACTGTTGGTGGGAGCTGAAATTACTGGGATGTGATGGTAGGCGTTGAAAAAGGGCTCTGGAAAATGAATGTTAATAGAACCATTATGATCAATGTTGGCTATGATTATTATTAAGTTGTGCATGTCTGTTTAGAATGTGGGTATTCACAATACACGTATCCAGCTGCTGTATCAATTGACAATTAAGAAATAATCAGGAATAACAAAATAATCAATTAAGATTAAGACAATTAAGAAATAATCAGAAATAACAAAATAATCCACACAGATCATCTGAAATAGCCAGAATGAAGATTGTGTAAGAATTTGTGGTTCTTTTGAATGCCATGGCATGTGTTGGGTCCATGAGTGGCAATTATAGTTGAGGAGGCGAAGCGTTGCGCACTTTCATTAAAATTTACAAGCAATCTTAAATTTTACCTATAACCTAACTCTGTGGTCTACAAAGCTATGCTAGCAATCTTGAAAAATTATGATGAAAAATATAAAAAAGCGCATATGCGGTTTGAAAAATCGCACCGTGCAGAAGGTTCACATATTTTAAACAAAAAAAGGTAACTTCTCAACAAAAATTAACAAAATTATTATTTATAGAATGTGGTGGTATTCAACATAATTTGTTTGTTTTGTTATGAAAAAGACAGCTACGAAAATGCAATCAAACTTTCACAAGATATTCTAAACAATAAGAATACTAATTCTCAGTTGTCATAATTTTCATATTTAAAAAAATTCAAATTGTTTTCTTTTTATTTCAAGTTTTTTTGTGTGACAAACTTGATCTGAATTTGTTTTATTAATGTAAAGATCAATAAAAATAGTAAATAGTAACATGTAAATATTTTTAACATGAAGCATTTGTTTTATAAAAATGTGGTACCACCAGACGTTTCATTGTCTCATTGAAATCGATTTAATTGAAATCAATGTGAGGGTTTCTTAATTAAAAAACGGCTGAGGCTATAATATATTAAGTGATAGAAATAATGTTATTAACAGTCTGTCCATTGACAAATTATTATGTTATTATATAAATGTTAACACTTGTTGGAATTAACGCATGCAGAGTAAGATTTTTAAACGTAGTGCAAACTTTTATATTAATACTTTCAAACAAGAAGAATGTTATAAATATTTCAGAATAATCAGCAATAATCAATCTGTTAATATTTTTATAAGCAGGTTTAAGGAAAGTTAGAGTGTAGTTTTATATAAACACCTAAACAAATGAGGGCGCCCCAAGGTTCTAAAACTGTGAAAATTATATTGATCTCGTCAGTTGCGCATAATGTGATTTTTCATGGTAACCAGGCAATTTGTATTTGTAATAATCAAGAATAGAGGGAGGTGATAATTTTTATAACAATGATTATATTGGCTTAGAAGTAATGAAAATGAAATGGACGTTGGTTGAATTTTTATTCAATTTTCTTTATATGGAAACAGCTCTTTCACTAAGTAGTGTAATATATTGGTGGATTTGAAATATATTGTTGAATCTAAATGAAATGTGTGTCAGTTCAGCATAATTAAAGATACAATGAGTAAACCCATCTATCTTATCTTATCATCTCTAGTGTGGAATTCCAAGTTTAAATGTCAATATATTGTAAGAAAAACACTTTTTGCTTGTAACAGTATGGAAATTATAAATTTCTTATATTTTTTTATTTTCTACACACTAGCTAACTGCTTTTTATTTTAAGCAGTTTCCTTAAACATGGTAAAGAAGTGCGAAAAAAATTCTATTCTAATTTTAAATAAAAAACTATTCTGATCCATAGCTACTCATTAGATCAAATTCAAACTTATATATAAAATGGAAAAAAATAGAAAGAACAAAGCTATTATTTATATGTAAAATTATATTTAAATAAATATTTAAATTTTATTTTAATTTTAGTCTTATCTTGGTCGGATATCTTTAAATTTAGGTAGGGTTTGTATGAATTTGGTCCAAAAATTTACCCAAAGATTTACCAGATTTACAGGCATGTAGCTCAAAAATTAAAAAAGTTATTGCATTTTTCAGAGAGGGGGGAGGGGCATATTTGCACCCTCCCCCACTATATTAAATAGGGTTAAACATCATAATTACTTCTTAAAATCCACTTACTTTTTTCTCCAAGTTCTGTCGGAAGTTACCATCACTAAGTAATGATCGAGCTGCATGGCTTACAAACAATTTAAATTTCAAACAAATAACTTTGATATTAAATCCAAAGATCGATAGTTAAGTTTCTCCAGCTATATCAATTTTAACAATTATCAGAGGGTTTACTTTAGAATGAGTCGTCGCCTCTGAATTTTGATGCAAATGATTACAACATATATAGAATTTCATTATTAACCAAGCCAAAAATAATTGAATAGAAAATCAGAAGCAAATAATTTCTGAAATATCCAGGGATATCTATATAGTTTTTAATTTTATCACATACTATAAAAAAAGAAGTTTTATAACAAAAATAACTGTAAATGGCCCATCTTTAATTTTTTCAAGGAGCAGGTCTGGGGATTTACACCAAGAATGGGCATTTTTTTTTATATTTCCAGCTTGTCTCCCTATTAATTCTCAATATTAACTATTTTAGTACTTCCATGCTCGGAATTTAACACGGCCAAATATCAAGGTATCTTCAAATTTGATAAAATTTTGTAAGTGAAAAGTCAATAAACCATGATTTAAGGGACTGAAAAGTTAGGTAAATAGTTCATCTATTAAATTGAATACATACTATGCCTCGTAACCCCTTTATAGCCCCTAAATAGTTTTAAAAGAATGCGCATGTTTTGCTCAACTTATTTATATGCGCTTTTGCCCCCTTGACTATATATCGGTGTTGGTTGATATTATGGTTCAAGAAAATCGTTTGTGTTGCTCTGGTGTTTATAATTGTACGTCACTAGTGGGTTGAATGAAGAGTTAGTAGTATGTTTTAGGCATGTATGTTGGAATGATTATACATTTGTGGAATAAAGCAATACTGTTGAAGGTGCATAAGTGTGTTTTGATATTCTAATGACTGCCTGTGTCAGGTTGATTGGTAGAGAGTTTTTTGCGAGAGAGATATATTCTTGAGTTTGAGCCAACAGGGATTAGTAATTGTGCTAAGGTTGCAGTTGCAAAGTTTAACTAACACTGGTTTGCGGTCTATGGTAATGAATAGTGTTTGACATCCTAGCATAGTGTTATCTAATGCCCAAGTTACAACAAGTTACAACCTTCAGTAGGTGAATCACGACTTTCAGCACAGAATATGAAGCAAAAATAATATTTTTTTGTTTATTTCTCTATAACCCCTTGTTCCTGGAATATTTATGAAGAATTTTCTAATAATTCAAGAATGTTTTCCTAATTCATCTAATTGAAGAATGATTCAAGATTATTTTAATTGCAAGATTCATAAATAGATTTGCACACACTGGAATGTCTGCTTAAAAAACTTAAAATCAATAACACCACCAAAATTAGTTTTAAATTATTGTACCTTGATTAATTTAAGTTATTTAAATATTTTAAACCTTTTTAAATTTTTAATCTTTTTGTGTTTAATTTTGATATATTTTTTGACTTGAATTTAAGGCGTTTATTAAATTACAATTTTACATACCTTAGGCTGGTCTACGAAAGTTTGTTCCTTTATTTGATCGCGTTTTGGTTCAACGCTTTGTTGCTGAAACAGTAAGTTATTTTATTGGAAAGATTTAGTGGTAGTAGATCAATACACATGTATTTGTTATTAGTATTTATTTCATGAGATTTTCATTAGCCTTAAAGTTGTTTTATGCCATATTTCATTACTCACATTTTACTAAGGTTATCATGTTTAATTGGAAAAATACTGGGCATTCTAATAGTCAGAGAGTCCATCATGTTATTTTTTACCTCATTTTTTTCAACAACTGTCAACTGTTTGTCAGCTGGTCTGATTGGTTTGCCCAATAGAGGTGGACAAAGACCCCTTAAATAGGCCTTTATTCTACCTCATAGTTTTCAAAAAAAAATTTGTGTGAATGATAATATGTCAAAGTGCAACAAAAAAAACTTAAATTTGGCCAAACTTTTTATAGCCAGACCACCTGCAAGTGACCCAAACTGGGTCTTCATTTTACCCCATAATTTTCATATTTTAGAGAATGCTTTGCAGATATACCCACTTCGAAATACATCAAGTCTAATCAAAAAAAAGTATTTACAGTATAACCATATCATTTCGACTTTTGATCAAAGAGCTAAAAATATATATAGAAAACTTTAAGTTTATCGAAACTTTGCACATATATAAGATATATACATATATAAGATTTCAAAAGATGGTTAAAAACTTTCTACATTTTACCTTAGTGAAAAGGATTACTGTGATAAAATTGAATGTAGTATCATCTTGTTCTTTGATTATAAAATTAAATCTACCTGAAACTATTGTATAAAATCAATACCTTTCGGTTTCAAATTCATCTTTATCTTACAAAGAATCATCAATATAATATTACATGCATGGTATTCCATTGAAATGTGAATCCAATTGATGTGATCTATGATATAATTTTAATATTTTCATATCTTAGATATATCCTAATTAATTAACTATCAAGTTATTTAAGAATCAAAACTTTGAATAGAGAAATGTTAAAAAGGGATCAAGCTAATATTATAGATAAGCTAAAATATGATAATCTTATACCTTCTTTATCCATATTTACACCTATGTCTTCCTCTTGCTCTTTGCAATCACCTTTTGGTGATGTTTCTCCATCAAACCAATTCAATTTATAATTGTTGCCTTCAATAAGCCAACCATGTTCTTCTGGCGCTTCATCAAGTGCTTTGAAGTTTGTTGCATTTTTCCATATTTCTGAAATGAATTCACTCTTCGAACCTTTTGTAACAAAGCACGAGAACACAAGCTGCCAGCATCTAATTTTTAACAATAGATATTGGTTGATTTTTACCTTTGGGTTGGTATTTTTTTAGAAACATATCTAGTCTTGCTTCTTTTACTGATTTTATATTGTTCTTGTTACCATATTTGGCACAGACATATTTTTCAATGTTATACACATAGTTTCGTCATCTATTATCTTGGTGCTTAATTTTCCGAAGATTTCCTGCATTACTTCATCTTTTTTCTAGTAGTTTCAAAGATCTTACTTTGCCCTTGCAGTATAATCACAACCTGTGAAAACTCAATTTTATATTGTGTATTATATGTCAAAGACTGGTATAGAAAAGTCATTAGACTTGACGTAAATCCAGGATATTAGGATATTTTTTCAGTATATCTTTTATAGTTAAATGAATGTTATATTTTGTAAAGCTTACTTGATTTCGCTAACTAGATATCCTATGCAGTGAAATGGTTTACAATCAAAAGAACCTTTAGCAAATACATTAAGAACTGTTTTCTGGACCACTTTTCGGGTAGTTAAAGCAACCAACCACTTATTATTAATGACTTGTAAATAATTAACTAATTAAGATAATTAATTAAGTCAAACTTCTTTTAATCTATTTGTTTATTTTTTCAAAGATAGAAGTTTTAATTTTTCTACTTAACCTTTACATCTTTTCAATTCCTTACAGGTATTGTGCCTTATGAAATTGATTAACGTATAATTTTTTTTACCAAAATATTGTAGACAAATGATGATTCTCCCAGTATTTGTTCAAAAAAATGACCAAAGCTTCTCTAAAATTGTCGTTTCTTAATGAATTTAACTAATTAGTTGGTCTCTTTTGTCCAGGTCCAATAATATTATAGGACACATGTCTGTTGTCAATTGATCTTGTGTCTCTTTCAATATCTTTAATTGAAGATGATCAGGGCTGGTTGAATACAAGATGAATCTCATTACAACTTGTCCAAAGGTGGCGTGTAAGTCTTCTAATAAGTGCATCTATTTGAGTCGGTGGAGTTGATTTAATACGTGATTCAAGTTCATGTATTAATTTTGTCTTTGGCGATTTCTGCATGCTACCATCAGTATGTACTAGTGATAAAGGATTTGGTGTTCGTGAAAATGTTAATACTTCTTCCATATCTATTTGTTTATCCAATGAAAGAGACAAGATACTGCCAAAGTGGTCTCACATCATTGTGACAGCAACGATTTTATTTTCTGAGGCTTTAAACTTTTACTTCTTCCCTTCTAGTTCAAATGTATTGAATGTAACTCGTTTAATCCTTTCTTCAAATCTGGCAGGTCTAGTTGCACACTCATCTATAAATTCTTCTTTTGCTTTTCTTTCACTATCTTTTGCAGTGATAAAAAAGTTTATGATCTCGTCTGATGTTGCTTTTCCACTTCCAATATTGTAGGGGTTAATTAATCTTTAGGGGTATTCTCATTAAAAGAATTCATAGTTTCCTCAATTTGATGTATTATCTATTCAACATCTGTTGAATTCTTTTTAATCCTACTTTATTTCAACTCTTCTGTTACATCTTTCAATATCATCTTACATCATTCCAATATTGTTGAATACTTTGGATATTATGTTTGTGCGTATGAAGTGGCTCTCTTCCCACCTCTGCCTTGCCCCAATTGAATCTGTGAGTGCAGTAACACCTGTTCTCTGGCTTGCCACATCACTGTTTATAGTTTGCTCGAGTGTTAGATCTATTGGCATGCTTGAAAATGACTTTGGTGTTCTCTACAAGGAGAAATTACTGCTTTTGAATTCTTCATAAATCTCAGGACGAGTATTTCATAACTTTTGCAGATTGTCATGATATCGCACTAGCCAACAAGCGTAGTTCGGATGATTAAAATCTTTAAGATGTAGAGTTCTAAATCGCCTACTCTAATGCTTCTTATAAACTCGTGATACCGGTGAACTATTTGGATATATCCCATCCAGTATTGAGATGTTGGCCTGTGCTCACCATTTAATGTTTTTAACACAAATTGTGAATACAATAGGAACGCTTCTTTTCCTTTTATTGAAATGTTTTCAGTCTTGATCGTAACTCTCAGGTTATCAAGCTCGCTTTTCAAATTTTCACTTATTGAAATTTCTTTTTTAGTTAATGAAAAATCAAAAATGAAGAATTTCTAACGCTGATCCAAATAATGAGTGGATTCTCTTAGCTTTTTTGTAACCTTTTCCACTAAGGAACGACATTATAGATCCTTTTTGTAGGATGCCAGCTTCATTTAATATGTTAGGGCCCCTAAATTCAGCTATGTATTTGCAAAGAACAGCAAAATAAGAAAGCTCGATGTGAAAAGCACCTAGACATACAAATACCTTGTCAAATTTAGGAGTTTCTTCAGACTGCAATTGAAGAGCCATTTTGGCTATAGCTTAGTCATATGTAACTGCTGTTGAATCTTTATCGAATTCTTTTGCAAGTTTTTGAGCCGTTTTCAATGTTTCCGCAACTACTGACATTGAGGTTGGTGATGCATTTATCTGTGGAAGATACCAGACTTTTTGGATATCTTTATCATTGTTGGGGAAGCTCATTATTGGGGAAGGTAATTGAGTTCCATGCTACCAACATTGGAACTTTTTTTCTATTGAAGACTAATTTCACGCAGCCATCCACTTGAAATCACATTGCCGTGCATTTTCGTATGTCTCTGGAACTTAGTTGCGACGTTGGTCGTTTAAAGGAAGCGTTCCGTTAGAATCCATTTTTGGCTTTTTTCTGTATGGCTAAATTTCCAAACTATGAGCTTCAAACATGTGTCTTCTTCTTGCTGCAGGACGAGGTTTTTCTTCTTGCTCAGCAGTATTAAATTCAATGCATTCATCCTGCTCAACATCAGATCAGTAAGACTATTGATAGCTATTCCAAGATTTAAACATTTCGCAAATCATTCTAGCAGAAGTGGTAGCGAAAATAACATCTTGGGGAATGGAAGTTACTCTTCTCTTTTTTATTTCAGAATTTCCCCTTCAAGGATCAGGAATATCAACCGACCCTCGAATAATGTCTCTGGATTTTAACTGCTCTGGTAGCTTGTGTTTATCAGCTCTAAGTACTCTAAAAGAAAATGAGACTTGTCTTACCTTTCTTTTTAATTTGTGATCGGACGAACTTTCTTTCTTCAATAGCTCCTGATTTATCATCGAACTATTAAATAAGATGCTTCCCTGTTTTGTTTTACCTTTTTCTATTTTTAACCGTAATACTTTAATAACTTTTCCTCGAGGCTTGCACTGAATTTCTATATAGTAATCAGCATTACCAGAAATTTCACAAAGAAGTAAACGATATTGGTTGTTTTTTAAATCAGTGAACATACATTTGTTTTTCTTTCATTCACAAATTCGTCGATAAACGATGTGAGTGCAACGAAATTTTTTTTGTGTAATTCTTTGGAACCATGCCAGCTTGAATATTTATTTTTTTTCGATCTGATTTGTTCGCTAAAGATATTGGTATTCAGTTCTACATATTCCATGGTTTCGTGTAGATGCATATATAAGCGTTTGTCTTGACTTTCTAAATATTTTTTTATTTTTTAAGTAAAATACAAATTGATTGAACTTGAGGTTGTAGAAGTTTATGGGTTGATTAAATTTGAACGAATAGCAGTTGTTTTTTAGGGCGAGTTTGAATCTTGCTGATCTTCCATTTTCTTCCTTTGAGATTTTGATTAACCTGTAAATGTTCGATAGCATTCCATGTAAAACCCATTAATGCTATCTGGTATCTCTGCTTCCTTGTACTTTAGATTACCCGATTTTGTTACTTGTGGGATTTCCTTGCATTTATGAAGTGTATCCATCGTAAATAACACTATTTTACCACTATCAAACCATTCGCCAAAATGAAATACACATTTTTTGTCTAAAAATTGGATAGTATATACTACAAAATACTTTTTATTTTTTCTTGGCTTAAAAAGCTTTATTTGGAACCTCTATTGGGCAAACCGCCCCTAATCAGACCAGCTGACAAATCGATTTTCAGTCGAAAAGTTGACTTTAAAACATCGAACAGTTAGTTTCTTTTGAAAAAATGAGTTAAAAAAATATGTGATGGGCTCTCTGACTGTAAGAGTTATTTACTTAAAATATATTAGCCTAAGTTTTGTTGGAAGCCATTTCAGACGAAGTGTATTTTGTACAGAAATTTGGATGTGGATATTTAGTACAGAGATGTAGCATATATTGTGTACAATGATACATACAATACAATAGCTGCGTAAAATCTTGTAATACCTTGTAAATCTTGTAAATATTTAGTAAGATAGATCTATTTTCTCTTTGAATATAATGATCAACATGCCAGAATTTTTTTTGTTATATAGTGTTGTTGCATTAACATAGTAATAAACTGAACCATTTATGTGGTTCCCCAACAGACCAAAAAGTTTACTCTCCAGGGTTTTTGGAAGAAAGCAGGTGATAATTTCTGAAATAATTTGTTATTTTTCTGTTTATAGTCATCAAAGGGAGGCATAATACTACCTGAAAAAAGTGTTGGTAAAATGGTGGAAGCTACAGTAGTTGCAGTTGGACCTGGTGGGAGAAATCAAGTCAGTAACTTTATTTTGCATTGAAGTAACTAGACAATTAAGACACTATTAACATCGTTTTGTTTATCCTTAAAAATGAACACGTTTCTAATATTCTTATTTATTTTTAAATTCTTTAGAGCGGAGAAACCGTCCCTGTTGGTGTTTGTGAGGGAGATAAAGTCTTATTGCCAGAATATGGTGGCACGAAGATTGAAATGAATAATCAGGTAAGTTGGAGAGAGCTCTGTTCTGCTAACCCAGATATCATGCCATTGATTCATTGGGTCATGCTGCAAATCGTTTCAAATGTTTCCACTTGACTTGTTTAATTTCTCTCGTTATCATCTTAGGAATATTACATCTTCAGAGATGCTGATCTGTTAGGTAAATTTGAAAATTAATAATGGGATGATTTTAAATGATGAATGCTGTCATTAAAATAACTGATGAGAGATGAACTTATATAAAAATAAAAAAACAATTTAAAGAGACCAAGACCAGAAGAAAAGTGTAAATTGTAAAAGTTTATTTTTTTTATATTAAATATGATCGTAGAAAATATTTGTGTTCTATTCTGTTATTTATCAAAGATATTGGTGGGAAATAATGTAAGGGTGTTTCTGTGAATAGAATGTGTTACGAATATGTTTCAGAGTGCTACAAAAAATTGGATTCGATTTGAGTGGCTAAATTTTATGAAATAGCTTAAATGCTAACTAACAGACGCTAAAAATTATTATGACGTTACATCACTAACATGTAGAACTATTTTTTCTTGGGGAGCTTTATCGATGCATACTGTCGTTTTCTGATGTTAGGTAAGTTAAGGAAGCATTTTTAATCCACTTTATAGGTCCCTTAGTACAAAAATATGAGAAATCTCAGAAATAAATATGAAATGTCAGAAATGTGAGACCTGTAACGAAATATACTGTCTATCGAAATATTCTGTCTAATTCATTTCCCAGACCGAATACATACTTAACGACCGTTTTAATAAAAGAACTGGTCGTATTATTGGGGTATTCAAGGCCGCAACTGTGGAAAGGGCAGGAGAGGAAATCAAGATCATTAAGAAGTTTAGTATGCCGTTATAAGAAAAGCAGAAAAATGTCTGTTGTCGTGCTTGTCTTATTGTTTGTAGTTTGTATAGCTAGCTCTTATACAGTTATATTTTATAGCTGTGTGTACCTTGTTTTTTGTTTTGTATTTGTAGCTATATGTTTCCCTCAAAATTTGATATTTTGATGTGAAATTTGATGTATTATTTATATATAGCTACTCATCTTCTCATCGAGTCAGCTTTTTATAATACATATCATAGTTACAGTCATCAAACTTTGGACAGGTTTTTGTATATTTCTTGAAATATTGTCTTTGCTATTATTCTATTAACACTAGATAGTGGGCTGCTCGATGTTGAACATACTTATTTTAGTGGAAAAATATTCTATTAGCCTATCGTAGGTCTGTGAAGAATATATTTTAATGATAGAACAGCACTGATATAATGATATTTCAGAGAAGGCTTAAGTATAGCGCCCAGTGACAAATCGTGAAACAGGGTAACCTCGGAATGTTAAAAAATTGACAAATGAGTTTCTAATTTCTTTTCTTATCGCCTACTTCTTTGATTGGCTTATTTAAGGAATCACCAATGGTAAATTTGTAAGGTTAACTTTTAACTCAGCTGAAAAAAACCAACTTACATTGAATTAACAAACAAAATGTAAATGAGATTTCTAAGTTTATTTATATATATATTTAGAAAGCAAATTAATTAAATTTCTTATTCAACATTTGATTGGGCCCAATTAATTTCTTGGAATAAGTTTTTTATATCCACTTTAAGTTTGTTTTTGTATTATTGAGCCATTTTTTTGCGTCTGACAAAAAAGCCGTCATTAAAAATAAAAAACATAGCAGGCACAAATCTATCAGAATCAGTTATTTTTTCATCAAATTCATTCAACTTGTAATCATAAGAAATTTCTCAGAAAACATTTGGTATTGTAAACTCTCCAAACATTTTTTTATTTGCAAAGTATTTTGTTTTGCTAAAAAAAATTACGGTGTGGTTCATAAATTTTGTTTTAGTAAGTTCAGCCTTTAAAACTTAGAAAATCTTGTGAAAACAACATGTGACATCACTTTTTACTTCGAAAATGCTAACGAAAAGGTAAGTCTATTTATATTTCACTAAGTAAATCTATTTATCCTAGGGACTTGAAAAATACAAAACAATTATTTTAGTTCATTAAAAATGTTAACTATTTCTGCAGTATTTGAGTAATTTGTATTTTAACAATGTTTGCTCAATTCTTACCCAACTTTAGTTTCTTCTGTATATAAATAAATTGTATACTGCATATATGTTTTTTATTAATGTTGAAATAAAATGTACATTTAATTTGCATGTTATTAATCAATAAAATAATAGTCCAGTCAAATTAGAGTTTAACCTGTCACAAATTGCAATAAATTTTTTTTGTTTTTTTCGTATTTAGATACTATTTTAAAAAACTTCTATTAAAAATCGGACGAATTTCGGACATTGGAATTTCCTCTTTTCGGACAAAGTGGATCTAGAGCAATTTCTTAAATTACAAAAATACATGTTTTGTTGATATTTAAGTTTTCCTCATGTTTTCTATCATTGGAAAGCAATTTTGAAGCTGATTATTAAACATGATTGAAAA
>JAUELD010111966.1:1332-11466 GCA_031471615.1 Aglantha digitale | reverse complement strand
CTTAATACGTGCTAAATAAGTTCAATCAATTCACTATGGGTTTCAAGATATAGCTTGAAATGCACCTTTTATAATAATTTGTGATGTCATCAAGGTTTATTATCCCTGGTATCTAGACAAGACTTTTACTTTCATTAAATTTCAATATTTCAAAATGGTTGACTTTGACAACTTCAAACAAAAATAACTTGAGAACAAAAAGTTTTCTGCATGATTTTCATAATTTTTAAAGCTCTTTAATATAATATACTAAGCCTAACTTGCGTTATCAGCTTGGGATCCCTTTAATATTTTAAAAAACATCTTACCTTAGTGTATTTTACATCATGTAAAATGCTTTCAAGAAGCACCAGCTGTTCAGCTGATGTGAAGAAAGTTTCTTTGTTATTGTGATTTTTGAACGTATTCAATTTGTCCAAGCCAAACTCATGAACCTGTGAAATATGCGACACAACTTATTAACTATAATATACTAGCTATATATTATTTAAAAATGCTGTCCTATATCTCCTCCAGAATTATGGCAAGCCCAATTTCTTATATCAAAGAGGTACCCTCTACATTAGATATCTATAACTCAATTTTTGTAATTCTTTTTTTATGCAAACAAGTATATGGAAAAGAGATCACCATAAGCGTAATTTCAAATTTTAGACAATCCCTGAAAAGAGTACCTAAAATACAAAAAGTAACAAGAAAAGTAATAAAACAAATCTTACAAATCCATCTCTTTCTAAATCTTTTAACAATTCAATTTGTTCTGCCTGTAAAAATAAGAAACAGTTTATTAACTTTTGACTTTTTGGAAGAAGTGTCTCATAAAGTTTTCTTAGAATGTTCCCATGTAACATAAAGAGTGGGTTCCACTACTTATTTTTTAAACAGACTGAATGTGGAAATGATGCTGTTCAGAAGATATAGGAGACAGACCTTTCTGTAAATAAATCTTAAACAAAGATTACAGTATTTCTAGTTTTTCTCTTCAAAAGTTTGAATCGAATTTATTAATTGATCTGTCGTTATCAATCTTTGAATAAAGATATCTTGAGCATGTAAAGACCATTTTCAATAACATAAAAAGGGTTGATCTAAATTTTAAAGACTTTGCAATTATATGAAAATTGATCAAAAAAGATATTTAGTAAGGTAAGATATTTAGGTCATAGCTGATTATATATTTTTTTTAGATAGCAATACAATATACTTCTTATGCATAGCTACTAAATCTCTGACACTCAATCTCTGACACTATTTCATAATTGTCTCAAACTTATTTTTGATAAGGAAGTAATATATTAGTTTCCCGTTAGCCTTAATTAAAACTTACACTCACAGCCACCTGCATGTTTTTTTTGCTTCTCATAAAATATCTCATTATTTCTTAAAATTTCGCTATTTGCACTTTTTTTTTTCAGTAAAATTGTTTTAATACCCATGAAAACTTAAAAACAATTAAAAATATGTGCAATATATTCGCTTCTTAAGTTCACAAATGAAACATATATGAATTTCTTCAACATGATATGGAATGGACAATAAAAAAATTCTCCAGGTAAAATACTTTTATTGAAAAATAATTAATAATGTTATTTAACCATTCTTCTGTAATATATTTTTTTGTTTTTTGTTAATATATAGCGTATATGTTTACCTTTTTTCTTATTTGAAATGAAAGAGATACAATGTAATATTATTATTTATTTATCTTGAAGTAGGTAGGTAGCTAGGTGGATAGCTGTTAAAAAAGGAAATTAATATAAAATAGAGAAGGAATAATAATTTACCTTTAAACAAAGTTGTTCAAAGCTACATTGCACTAAAATGAATTTCTTATCCAGACAGCTTTCTAACTGAAAAATTAAACTTGAATCTTTTAAAATTTTTAAAAGATAATTTATGCATTCTGTTGGACATTTTTCATCAAGCTCTATTGCTATTTTTTCGGAAGAAAACATGTTGCTTCAGACTTCTCACCCACATTGAGTTTATAATGTACCGACAAACAGGATAAATGTGGTAATGGAAATCTATATCAGAATTAAACTAATAAAAGTCTTTTTGAATAGCAAAATAACTAGAATGGAACAGTTTTAAAATTAATTGTTATTCATTTTCCATTTTAATTATTTTTTTGTAAACATATGCTATTGAACATAATTAAATATAGTCCTCGGAATATACATTTAGACACGTTTCTCGAATCCAGTACTTTTAAATCCGCCTGCCTCGTTTTCTTTCTCTCTAACAACTTCGTCGAAGGAAGATGCATATCTTTGCTACCGTTACAGTTGTCGGTATGCAATTTTATTTTATATTTTATTTGTTATCTTCTTATTCTAATGTTATAGTATAAAGGTATTGCATGTTTCGAGTTCAATATAGTAGAAAATTTACATAGGAAATGATCGTAGAACATCTACGAAAAAGAAATAGTGGTGTTAACCTACTATTTAAAAAAAAAGAAGACACGTATTGAGTGTTTTGACAAACTCACACTTTAAAATCAACAACTCTTTCCATTTCATTGAGCTTCTTAATATATTAAAAAGGTCTGGCTCTAGCAACAGGCAATGGCTGCAAATACTTATCAAGTACTTTATTTAAGTCTTTTAAATATAATAACTCTTGCTTTTCTCATATCAATGTTATCACCATAATTTGTTAAAGCACAGTATGATGCATAATGATTTAAAATTTGTGAGTATTTGTTTTAATTAAGCATTACAAATATTTAAATTAAGACAGCAGATCTGACCACCAATCGAAAATTTTGATAGTTCAGCATTATTTATTGACCATAAGTATGATAACTAATTCTTTTAACTAAGATGATGTGATATCTTATGTTCGCATTTTTTTTTCAGGATTGGTGTTTTTGCTTTCATGCAATGCATCATTAACGAAAAGTTTATTCCATGCTGATCAACAAAGAATAACCCAAATACTCCAGCAAGGTGCTAAGAATGATTTAGAGTCTATTTTTTATTCTGTCACTGGACTGAAAGCGTTAGGCAAAACCCACTCAACACAAGGTTATTGTGATTCTGCAAGAGACAAAGTTATTCAAGATAATGCGCAATCTATTTTCCAATACTCTGAAATTGTAAAAGTTTTGAAGTGTAAGGTAAATAGTGTTATAAAATGATGTTTTAGCTTAGGTGGCATGTACATATTATGTGCAACCATGTTGGTCATGTTTTTTTATTATTTTAGAATGCTCCTCCTCTTGCTCTCTCTGGGTTGGTTAAAGATGGATTAGACTCATTAGCTACATCTCAGGTTATCATTGCCATGGTCAATTTAGGACAAAAAGGTTGGTACAGCAATATTGTCAAGGTTTCACTCACAAATAACTCTTTCCCTCAAACTGATTTCAGTACCAAAATAGCTATCTGTGTCTCAACAGTGGATTAGAATTTTCAGGTTTTAATAATAAAATCAAATTTTGTTTTAAGTTGATGATGCTCTTGTTAAGCAATTTGTCAAGAATGTCAAAGATAATGATACACCTGTGAGGTAATTTTAAATTCTATTATTTTTTGATAAATTAAAGATTCATTTTTCTATGGCTATGATGAAAATTTACATCTCTGAATAACATAAGATGAACAACAGTCCCACTGAGCCATAAAATGGACCTTGAAGTTGGAAAATAAAGTGAATCGGTTGACCCTATTCCGTATCTTGGGAGGAAGGAGTTCAAAGAGCCCCTCAGTTACTTTTTTTTTAATAAAACATTTAAGCTCATATTTTGTGACTTATAAATTAAGAAAACAAGATTTGGGAGAAAATTGTCTGGTTGCCATGATTACCAATTTTTAACATCTCCCCAATTTTATTTAAATTATAGCTATGAAGTTAAATTAAAATATAGGGCAAGTAGTTCATATAGCAAGATCACATATAAAATTCAACCCTAAAAATAAAAGTAAACATTAAAATCACATAAAATACTCCAATCCTAACCCTAGCCCTAACCCTAATTATGAAGGCTTATTAACAAAAAATCCTTATATGAGTTATTCATATCTTGCTATATGAATTAAATATCAATTACTTTCCAAATATAGTTGCATAAGTATATAATTCATTTTTTAATATCTATGTCTAACTGCTGTGTATTGTCTATCTAACTGTTAGACTAAGAATTCTGTATGCCATTCCAACAACCACTACTCTTTTCAATATATTGTACTGGCTGGTAGTCTGGCTATATCACCAAATACCCAAATTAAAACCCACATGTGATACTCTCAATGTCATCTGTGGATCCTGTCTCTGGGAACATTCTATGATGTATTAAAACTTTAAATCCTCTATGATGAAATTATTGGAATTACCGTATGAATATTGATTATATCCATGGCTGCTTTCTGAGAGGAAATTACTCTTAAGATCCCAAGTTAACTGACATTTGTGGTATTTTTTTATTCATTAACATAATATTATTTTTAGTGCATCAGCTGCCTTCCATGCTGCAAGTTTGCTCCCAAAGTCAGCTGATCTAAAACCTGTGGTTTCTATGGTTGAGGTAGGTAAACAACAATACCAATTCTTAATAATCTGCAGGAAATTTGTGGGATCTTAAGATTTCCCTTTCTTTCCCATGAAACGCTGCAGTATATAAACTGAAAGTTTTTTCGTGAAGTATTTAATGATAGTTTATTAAACTTCCCCGTGACTTTCAGACATAACTTTTAGCCAACTATCATATATTAAATGTTTTTAAACACAATTAACTTATGCAGATATTTTTTTTCACTTTATTTTGTTGTGCATGCTATAGGCGTTTTGTCGCATCTCTTGACTTTCAAGGGAACACTAATATCTAAAATAAGTATAACTTAACTCTTGCGCAAAATCTTTTTTCAGATTAGAATAGAAAATCATTGTTACCGGTAGGGAAAATTCTCTCCATTTACCAGTGATCACAGCGCAATTTAAAACTA
Organism: Aglantha digitale; assembly: GCA_031471615.1. Lineage (NCBI taxonomy): Eukaryota > Metazoa > Cnidaria > Hydrozoa > Trachymedusae > Rhopalonematidae > Aglantha > Aglantha digitale. The sequence goes on along the minus strand of JAUELD010111966.1, from coordinate 6,517 downwards.
CATTAACATAAGTTAGCTAAGTTAACTTGGATTAACTTAAATTTTTAGACTTAATGATACTTTAAATCTTGGGTAAATTGTTTAGCAATGATGCATATTGTTTTAATTTCCGAATCAGTAATGACGAATAAACCACTGAGCTAAATATTGACCAAAATTATTCATAAGTATTATAATTACTCTGCTCTTTCCCATGTGTTGACATTTGTCTTTCGTATTTTAGGATATAATTGCCCAAGCGGATTTAGTTGGTGGTAATACATTGCAGGTATTTAACTGTTGAAGTTTTTTTTTATTTTATAATTTATTTTGTAACGTCATTAAATTAATCTTTTGTCTTATATAGTTTGAAGGTGGACTAGCAGTTACTTCAAGTGTTGTGAAGAATGTGATGCTTCTTGGTGAGAAAGAAGGGAGCATGTTCATCAACCAAGTATGTTGTTAAAATAATTACATATCAAATCATTTAAATGCTGCTTATGATGCATAAGTTGTTATCCTTGACCTGATCTGTTTTAGACAGAAATTGATGTTATGACAATTATTTGTCTATTCACTGAAGCAGTTTTTTTAACCTATTTTTTTCTGTTGGCAACATCACAGTATTTGTAGGGTATATACTATATATTAAAAATAGGTTTTAAGTAAATAGAATTTTAAGTAAAAGTTGTACATAATTTTTTTTATAAACTTTAAATGGAATTTTACGATTTGCTTTATAATTAATTAAAACAATTTGTTTACCGATAAGTGTTTTCAAAAAAATCTTGATCTGCAGGAAATTTGTGGGATTTAAAGATTTCCCTTTCTTTCCCATGAAACGCTGCAGTATAAAAACTGAAAGTTTTTTCGTGAAGTATTTAATGATAGTTTATTAAACTTCCCCGTGACTTTCACACAAAAATTAGTCTGACAAAGGCTGGAACTAAGTGTTACCAAATAATTTGATTTATGATAATAAAAGAAACAGCTTCATATCTGATAATATCACTTGTGTTTATGTAACATTTTTGTATTGGTTGTTTTTAGAACCAAATGACACAATTTGCACATTATTTTGTAAATCGTAAATATGTTCATCACTTGAAAGACATTCATTACTTACTCACTGTTTTGGCCGTACTCTCTAATAACAAAGTAAGTTATCTTGTTTTTATGTCTGAATTATTCTTAATACATGATGATGATATTTCTCAGCTCACATTGAACAATATGAAATTAAAAACAACAATATCTGAATGTGTGACAAATCAGTAAACGTAATGATGTGTTAATAATAAATATATAAACTGTTATCAAGTAATATAATAATTTTAGCTGCAAGTTCCTGTTGTTGTTTCGGCATTCAAGACGCAGCATCTGTCACATGACAACAAAGTCCTCAAGGTATTTTATTCTTTTTTAAAAATTTAAGTTGTAAAAAATATTAAATAAACTGGAATATATTTTCTAAATTCGAATTAAACTTAATTAAGAAACAAGTAAATTGAAACAAATTTTAACTGAAATGTTTTCATAGTTGTAATTTTGATTTAGGTTCGAGTAACTAATCTCCTTGATCAAACTATCCCTGATGTTAAGGTTACTGCTAAGTCCTTTAGCACTTCTGATGATTCTGTTGTCTTGTTTGAAAATAAACAATTTAGCAAAACAAAAGGAGATGACGATAATATAATTATAGAAGAAGAAATTGGTCGTGGATATATTGCAGCTCATTCGTTCAGTTTGGATGTGATGTCGTTTAAACCATCCAGGGGTTTATATAAATGTAAAGTTTCATTCCAACTACCCAAAGGTCAATCTCAATACAGTTTTACTGGCTCCTTTGAATTAGATATCAAAGTTTTGGCTAAAATTGTTGTTGAAGATGTAGAAGTAGCTGTTGGTGAGAAGGATAGAGAGCTTGCTAAATCTTCAAGGTTTGTTGTTGTTTAACAATGAGATTTCAGTTTTCTTAAACAGCATCAATGATGATACAAGTTATCCCTGTCTTACAATTAATGGTGATAAAGCACGTCAGACTGAGATGCTTCTGCGTATGTTTGTTTTATAGTGTTTGAAGAGTCTACAGGAAATTTTGCAATCAAAAAAGAATTAACACAAAGTTTTTATCATTCTATGCTTTTCTTCTTCTGTTTACACTCGTGTAGTCACTTAGTTCTGTTAATTGTTTTGCTAATATAAATGAATTATATATATATATATATATATCAATGATGATACAAGTTATCCCTGTCTTACACAATAATGGGGAAAACGCACGTCAGACTGAGATAATAACTTTCACTCTGCCTTTTTCTAATGTTACTCTGAGCCTTTTATAGTCTTTATCCAGCTTTTACTGTCATTTTTTAGTAAATATAGGAGCATTTTTGACTGCATTGCATTTACCAGTTTATATATGATGTATTTGGTATCAATGATGAAATAAGTTATCCCTGTCTTACATTGATAAATGGGGAAAACGCACGTCAGACTGAGATAACCATTTCTTCCTTAACATGAAATAACATGAATGGTTTGGGTAATCGTGAGGTGTAGTTTTTAATATTAACTGTTATGTTCTTTTTAGTGTGACTTACCCGAACAAACTTGCTTCAGTGATTGAAGCTGATTACCATCAAAAGATTGTGATGACCTTCAACCTGAAAGATTTATTCAGTAAAGATTTAGTTACTGCACATCAAACTTTCATTCGATTAGTGCATCAAGAAACAGGGCAAGAAATATTTTTTGTTGCTGAACCTGATAGTTCAGACCACTACAAATTTACCTTAGTGAGTATATAAATTATGTAATCATGCCCGGTTCTCAAAACTTATAACACAATCTGTACTAAATACCCCCTAATTAATAATTTATTTTATTGGGGTCCAGTGAGTAACATTATTTCATCTTTATGATTTCAACCTAATGTAACTTCTGTTTTCATTGTTTAATCAGGATGTTGGTGCAACAGCGAAAGACTCTTTCAATAACTTAGCTGGCAAGTACCAAATGGTATGTAGTTGTTGTTGATTTCGTAGAATTTTATCCTCTAGAGCAGATGGTCACTTGCTTGCACTTATGCAGTGACCTATTACAATAGAGGGTACATTATTATTGAGTGGCTTGTTAAAGATTTGCGGATAATATATTCCGTGATTTAAAACTTGCTTTCAATACATCTTATACATCTTTAATACATCTTTAAGAATTAAGTTACTTGTTAAAATCTTTCAAGCACTTCATTCCCACCCCATTCGATGTAATTATTAGTGGTTTTGAACCACATAATAGTTTCCACGATTGCATATATCTGGTTTTCAGAGGTTTTGCAATTGTTTTAATATATGGGCATATTAATATTTCAAGTTAATCTCACCAGCCTTTTTTATGTAAGACATGGTGCTTCATGCCTTGAATACATTTCTGACCTACATACATACAACCATTCTCTATCCTAATGATGAAGCTATTCTTTCTCGCAACAGATGACATTTTCGTTACTGATCTTATTTTTCTGTGTAACAATTACTGTCAATGTTGTATGGGGTTAGTGATTGTTATTTTTCCTTATATGAAGGTCCTCTTTATTGAATGATTGATGGCCTTGTGATTACTGAATTTATTGAAACTTGCTTGGATAGAATTCTGAAGGGTAAATAATAAAGCATTTGTTTTATTGACAGTTATCTTTTATTTAGTCATTGATTGTTGGCGATGCTACAATGCAAGTACCTATCAACTGGGCCATTGTAAGTTGTTAATAATCTTTGGGAGAAGGAAATGAGCGGCCATATTCGAAGCTGATTTAACATACTAAGTTGTTTTATCAGTCAATTTATGGCAACATTAAAACCAGTACTTTTCAGGTCGCATAATTTGTATCAATTTTATTCATGCTTTACCCAAAAGTACCATAACTTGTATAAAGAAACAGTGCTTCCTGTATGTTTCCTTAATACTCTAAAACGTTTTCTAAATTATTCAATTTTATTATTAGGGTGATGTTACATTGGTCTTCTCCGATGCACCAAAGAAAACAAAGCGCCAAGAAAGGATAACTGAGCCACGACCTGTCATTGAGGTACGAACATCATTAAGAAATTTTGTTAACATGTCCCTATGATTATACAATACTAATGAGAAATTTTTCACTGATCTCACCCTAGGACGGAATGAGGGAATTGATACTGAAGTTTTGCTATACAAGCGCATTTGAAATTAAGTTCTAATGTTTATGTATTATTTATTATAGCATATGTTTCGTGTACCTGAAAAGAGACCATCAAAAGTGGTTTCAACTGCTTTCACTTTTTTGGTTTTATCCCCTTTATTAGTTATGCTTGCCATGGTAAGTTAACACTATAAATTATTTGCTGCTTACTTATCGTAAATCTCTCAATAAAATAAATTGCCATCGAAACCTTCATAACTTGTGTTTTTAGTGGGCAAATGTTGGCGTCAACCTCTCCAATTTCAGTTTTTCGCTATCTACCGTTTTATTCCATGTTGGGTTGGCTGGTATATTTGCATTGTACTATATGTTCTGGACACAACTGGTATGGAAATTTTCTCATTTCTTGACTGTTTATTTTGATATATCGTATCAATCTCATATATCTATCTCAATAAATTGTGTTCTTTTGTGTAGGATATGTTTCAAACTCTCAAACTATTGGCAGTTGTTGGAGGTCTTACTTTCCTCGGCGGGAACAAAATGTTAGCAGACATGGCTGCTATCAAGTATCGATCTTAGTTTCGAATCGCGATCATCTTAACTTATTTCCATTGTACTTAATGTTATTGTATACGTGTTGTTACTGTATTGCTAATTGTTACTTATGCATGTCACCCATCGTTGACTACCCTCCCTCTTGTTGCCTCATTTATGGAAAAACGTTCGTTTGCTTGTGAAGTCAACGAATGAAGACATGGATTAGTAGATAGGGAAAAAATCAATATTCATGTTAATAAAAAATTTCCAAATTTATACTAGTTGGTATATTATTTCCCTTACATCCATTATCCTTGCTATTTTTGGTTATCTTTGGTTATTTTATGCTAGCTTTGAGCATCGAACCACATTAGTCAGTTAACCGGGAGGCTCGGGTTGATTGTCAAATCGTTATATTTAACTAACTTTGAGCTTAACCCTCGAAGAAATCGGTTTCGGGTTATAAAGTTTTTTCTGGATGACTAT
>JAUELD010111856.1:0-13196 GCA_031471615.1 Aglantha digitale | reverse complement strand
ACATTTATAAACACTATATACATTTATAAACACTATGTACATTTATAAACACGATGTACATTTATAAACACGATGTAAATTTACACGATGTACATTTATAAACAACACTATGCCCATTTTACACGATGTATCTTTATAAAAATGATGCAAACGAATTAACAATTTTACCTGTGCAACCAATATTTATAATATTCTTTTAGAAACACTTCAACGCCTTCTTTTTGTATCAAATCAACGAGCGTTTCTATTTCGTTTATCGTTCGAGCTAACATTTCTTCAACAGTAAATTCACTAATTTCGTAACCAGTCTTTTCATTGTAGTCAAGTATTAATTGATTAACGCAATACGTCGGTTTAACGTTCGAGATGTTAACCCCCAGACCTAAGTTCACTTTGAAGATATTTTTCAAACACGATGTATTTACTACAACTCCACCAATCTTTTGAAGCTTATTCAAGTAGACATCGTTCGGCCATTTAATATTCACATCAAGTTCATTGAAATATTCATTTTTTAATTTAACAGCTCGAACAAACGCAACGACGACTAGATGTTGTATAATCGATAAACTATTCCCTAGGAAGCTGTTGACAGGGATGTTGATTTGCATAGAGAACATCATACAGCCTTCAGGAGACAACCAAAGGTTGCCGGTGCGCCCTTTACCACCGCTCTGTTGTTTTGCTGTTACAACGAGTCCGTCAGTTTTGATTGTATTCACATTTAACTGCTTCAAGAAATCTTGTGTTGACGTTATTAAATTAGAGGAAAGAATGGTGCGACCGTAGTTTCGGGTTACAAGGTATGAATAATATAACGATAAATTAAAGTCAGGTTTAAATGAAGGGTGATTTTTACTGTAAATAATAAACCGAGTTTCATCACTTTCATCAGGAATAGAAGACTTGTCGCGAAGAAGAAGCATGGTTTTAGAAGCTAATTCTGTATCTAAAACGTCACTGATCTAAATTAACGAATAGATTTTATTATATTGTAGTGATTTACAGTGTACCTTTGTAAGACGTTCAACTTATTAACTGGACATAAGGATCTGCATAGAAATAAACCAAAAAAACCTGAAGAAGTTGACCAGGTATCTGTATAAACCTATCTTGGAACCTGCCAAATGTGCTTTTTATAAATTTTCGATAAAAAATGAAACAAAAACCAAATTCAGTTACATAGAGAGAACTCCATTGTCTCACCCGACTCAATCGGTTTTGACCACGTGAGTTCGCAGCCTTTTTAAGATGTTTGTAGACCTCACCTTAGATGGGTATTTCATTATGCCTTAAGGCTAATGTTGATTAGACTTTAGCTACTCGGTTGTGAAGGCTCGCCATATGGAGGCATGGAGATATCAAATGACACTACCCTAAATATTATTAAAGCCCTATGAGATATTTAGTAATCGTGAAGGGGCAAACTCGAAATATATATCTATATGTTTTCACTTCTTTGTTCACTGAAGAGTGCTTATAAAATCGAGGAAGTTATATAACGTGAAAAAATTGTTGCCACTAAAGGTCGCATGAAACTGTGAGCACTAAAACAAACTTAGTTATTTTCACCATACATATTTATCTCTCTGTTGTCAATCTCCTTTTTTTAAAAACGAACTTTCATTGCCTTTCTATTATTACTTTTTCCTGCTTTTTGATGAAAATCATCTAAAAATCTTTATGTACTATAATCGAAAAAAAAAGTATTGGAATCTGCTCAATATCAACTGAACATTATAATCTATTTACAACAGGTGAATTTAGTTGGACCCTAACCACACTAGTAAAGTCCTAACAACACATTTTCGGTAAAAAAACACAAAAAAAAACACAAAAAAACAACCTTTAAATCATCTGCAAAATATAAATATCCAGGTAATTGTTTACACGGTATGTGGCAGTCGTCTACGTTTGATTTAGTGCTGAGATGAAATTCATTTAATATGACTTTCAGTTTGGCCATCTGGTTTTTACATATCGTTTCGTGAAGCGCAACCACAGACAAATCACTTGAGTAAAACTTTAAAACGTCGGCATCGATGGATTCTTCTACAAGGTATATTAGATTGAGCAGTAGATTATTTAAAGCAATACCAAATTGAAAAGATGGTCTATTTAAACAGTTCTGTAGATTACAAATTAAAAAAATAAAAATAATGAATATATATATCATAATATATAATTTCTATCAATAAAGTAAAGTGCCAAAAACTGGTGTAAGCATGCTTTATACCAGATAATATACATTTAATATCACTCCCTAGTCACACGCAACAAAATGATATAAAGATACCAAAAAAATTATCACATACTTTTTAAAATTTTCGATGATTAGAATATTTATTTAATGTTCGATTTTCATTTTTTCTATTTTCAACTTTGCAGGAATAGCTATCATTTTTTCATGAGACTTAAAGAATCTGATTCAAATTCCAAGATACCAGTAAGCAACCAGCAAAAATGAAACCTGTATATTAATCAACTATAAAGAGGATAAAAAAAACTTTGAGAATACCTAAATAATTTCCCAAATATTTAAATAAAATTTTTGATACACGATAGAGTGATGGTGAATTAATAATCATTTGTAATGAATAATTGTTTTATCATAATTCCCTTACGCATAAACAGGAACTTGGTTTATTTTCTTACTGTAAATTAAAACAAACAAAAGCAATACCTCTTAACCCAAATGATCGTAACCAATTCTTAACCGCATAAGTATCATCACCATGCAATAATAATTTACCGTTGTATTTCACCAAATATTTCTTTAGCAATTCTTTTTTTTCATCACACCCTATGAAATCTTTAGTAACATAGCAACATAGCAAACAACATGTACCCAGCCACGGATGATTAAGAAAACTTTCATTCGATAGCGGATATACTGTATATGAGCCAGGATCAAGCAGTTTGAAAAAAATGTTCCGCCAAACAGTAAATTCTTCTTTTGATTGGTTAAACAAAAGTATGTTCGGAGGTTTCATACCACCATAAGTTATAAGCCTAAATAAATTTTAATGTTGTATTATAAAAAAAAGAAATAAAATTATGAGTGACCTAAATATTCAATACCAGGCTTAAATAAATCGTCCACCAGTAGTAATATGAAACATACACATAGTAAAATATGTGTCCAGGACTATAAATTTTCCAGGCAAATTCCTACTATTTTTGATGAGATATATCTTAAGAAGTATTGAAACTTGTTTTTAATTGGTTAAGAATTAGGTAAAAAATTATCATTTTTATATTTATTTAAGTAAATTTTAATGTTGACAAAAAAAAAAAAAAAAAAAATAAAATTTTTTTTTTTAAGAATATCCAAACTTAAGCTATTAAACCACTATTTAAACTGTTTCATTTTATATACATAAACACAAAATAACATAAATTCAAATCATTTCTAACACTAATTAATTTCTAGTAATTAGGCAGGAACAGGCAATAGTTCTCATGGTTTTAAAAGGCTATATGAATTCAATTAATAATTTTAGTAAATGTTCATATCATGAAAAAGATTAGCATTAGCATCATTAGCGAAATTACACTTTTTGGTAAAACTATAAATAGACAAATAGTCCAAGTAGATAGCACCTGCACATCTCTTTTGTACCTGGAGCCAATTTCGTGATCTTAGGTAGTTTATTATGTATATATTTGCTATACCGGTTTAATCCATAAGCTTCAGGCTTAGAATCGTGTGGCAGGAAATACATGCTTTAGAAAAGATCTATTAGGTGTTCCTATTGCAATGCTTGAAGTGACCTAAGAATTACATGTTGTGTTTACTCCTGTGTTTATTTCATCAAAAGGGCTTGTAACGAAATATACTGTCTATCGAAATATTCTAGGACAAAGTCTAGGACAATTAGTTTCATTCTTTTGTTAAAAAAAATAAAAATAAAAAATATCACATACTTTGAAGAGATGTTGTTAGATTTACTCCACAATCTGTATAGCACTCCACCAAGAGTAAACATTTTATGCAACTACTATTTAAATAATGTTGACATTAATTCACTTATATTAATAAATACAACATATAATATAAATTATGATGAGTCAATTAAGAGTAGGAGTAGTTTATGTAAATAATGAAAGTTAAATTCAAGAGCCTTACTTACTTATTAAATTTGTGGTTTAAAAATAAGGCCTTATTTACATTTCTCTAAATTAACACATTTTACAATCAAAGACAACCTCCTCATTTAACATACTAATTGTTTCGCAATACCTTTTTTTCTAAATTATACCTCCTTTCAAAACGCCCTTTCACTACAATCAAATTGTTGACTGCACTTTCTCAAATCTATGTCTTCAAGTTAATATAAAAACTTAGTTGGATACTGCTAAGTATAAGTAAGTACATTTTCTAATGATACGAGATGCCAAACAAATGTAGATAAATGAGGTACAATTTAAAACAACGCAAAACCATCTGCTTATATGGGAACCCAAAGCCAAATATATAATTGATGGTCGTCGGAAAACAGCTTTTTAAATCAAGAATACATGTTTATAAAAAAATGTAATGTGTAAGGTATTTTAGTCCAAAAATTTATTTCTATTTGATTATAAAGACTTAATAAAATAAAAAGTATGAGCTAATTAATATTATGTCAAGAAGACATTGACAAGCTATAGAATGAATTGATTGACTCAAAATTTAAGAATTACGTTTATTACGTTTTGATAAATTTAGTTACTGACACAGTAGCATGATGGCATAAAAATAAAAAATAATATTAAATATAATACCACTCTTTAAAAACAATAACATTTAAAACAATGCATAAATACAAATCCCGAAACAACAAGTCTCAATAGAAAAAGACGTTCTTCAAAATCTTTCAAACTCTCATAAATAACAAATAGTATAATTTTCTTAAATTCCATACATTAAAATTGTATAAATAAAAATTCATTCAGGGAATGGTTACTAATACGTAAAATTAATGTTATATAAATAAAAAAACATAAATTGTTAATACTGGTATTACAAGCTTTTTTATCAATCTTTTTTCCCCATAAAAATTTAAATAATTTCAAAACATCAAGGCGGAATTAACTAATTTTATCATTGACAGTCATATTTGAAATAATTAGTCAAACTTAAAACATCTCTCATAATTTTTGTAGGGTATAAATTTATTTTAGACTAACCAACAAGCAAACTTGGAACATGAATTGGGGATATTGATATGGTTTATCATTTACCATTGAACGTAATAAATATCTCTTAAACACCATGGCTGATCAAAGACAGATATTTTAGAGATATTTTAATTAGGATCTAAGTCTTTTTGGTCTAACTAGATTACGAATTCTGGAAACTCGATGGCTCCAGAGCCTTAAGAAATAATTCATGACATTTATTTTGGGATTTGTTTTTTTTGGGCTATTTAACTGGATTAACTTTTGTATTTATAAATTATTTACGAAATATTTTATTTCAAAAACATTTCATATGGAAAATTCAAAGATTTTATTAATTCGATTGTTCTGGAAATTAAAAATAGACCTGTTTAATCTAAAACAACAGTATTCATTAAAAAAAATTTCCAAAAGATCTAATAAGAAGTCAAATTGTCTTTTCTTTCATAGAATTTGGCAGTAGATGGATGATAAAGCTATAAAAACATTCTGCTATAACAAGGGAACAAAAGTCAGTTCTGCATGAATTTAAGTAAGGTGTTTTTATATACTAAAAATTGTAATTCAATTAGGTTGAAAACCTACCAGGATAAAATTGAAAACCCTATTCATCACTATAGTCTTGGACTCTTGTGAAAATTCAATCCCAGGGTGTTTGTTGGTCAATCAAGTAAGTTTGGCCGAACACCAAGAAAACTTACTTATTTTTCAATCATACTTATACCACTATATTAACAAACATTAGACATGTATGATTTAAATCCATAAAAAACATCTAATACACAACCATAAAAACTTATAGAAAATACGATCATCCCCACACAGCATATAATTATATTAAATTCATCATTTATTAACTAATCATTTATTTATTAAGGGATATTTGCCAACGTCATTGGTTCTCCTATGTAATAATGCACATCAATCAATCAGGATCTTCCCATATATCTCTCTTTGATTTTGCTTTCTGTCGTTTCTTCTCTAAAAAATCATGTAAGAAAAAAATTTAATAATAAAATAATGTTATCAACATGCAAACTGTTACAATTGAAATAACATATCTAATATAATATACTAAGAGATGTAGAAAGAGTAGTGTGATCATTTTCTCACTGGTTTTGTGTGAGTTTTCCTCCTCATTTGAAATAAATTACATAGTTAGAAATAAACATGTATAAACTTGAGTTCAAAAGAAAAAATTCAAAACTTATTAGTGTGAATTATCAGTATTTTTTGCCGAAATTCATCAGAATTCTAATAAAGTGAAAGATATGGTTACCAGTTATCAGTTTGTTTCTTTTACGATTTTTCTTTCTTTCAAATTTTTGAAAGATAAAAATATACAGTAAATAACACATTCCCAAAAATTTGAACACATTAAATAATAAAAACTTAAGTAACCTTTAGCTTCTTGTAATATCGCTCTTTCTTTCCTTCTTTGCTCTAACGTTATATTGCTTTTCAGTCCAAGTGAAGAAGCAACTAAATTTCTCGCCACCACAGCAGAGGTTGTTGGTCTTGGTTTGTAAGGAAGCAGTGAATCTACCAAATGAATATTCTTACGTTTTTAACTATTGATTTATACTTATCTTCATATGACTCTTCAACATAATTGTATTATAAAAGCCACTAAAAAGACTCGTAGCAAGAATGGAAAAACTAAAACTTACCTTTAAACTCTCTTGCCTTCAATCTAGATTGCCTTGTGCCATTGATGACTTGTCTCATTTGTAACATAGGTGAATACTGCTTCATAGAAGCATGAGCTAATAATTATATTAAATAACTAAATATGACTGATTATGAATAAATAATTAGATAAATGAAAGATGGTGCATAGTTTGGAAGATTTACCTGCAGCTCTACTTGCGAAAACAGCTAATGCATGATTGTCATCAACCCATGTTAAATTAAAATCTTTTATTCTAGAAAAAAGTACATGATTCATTTTATAGTGGACCATTCTCATTTCGATAAAAACCTCAAAAGTGGTAGTTTATCTTTTAAATAACTTTATTAATAGTAAGAAAACAAACAACTTCGAAGATAAAAAATAGGTAAGTATGAAAATAAAGTTTGTAAAAGATAGATTATCAAAACAGCTAACAAATAGATCAACATAAAGTCACATGACATGAAACAAGGTTAAATGAGGAGGGAGTGTCATGACAACTTACCCAGCTGATTTGAGTGCAAAAAATATATCTTGTGTTTTGAGAACTGAAGAAAAATCAAAAATTTCCACAATATGTCCAAATTCTATAAGACCAAAAAAGATTATCAACAAGGAATAAAAGCACAAAAATACCCAGGGCTATCATGGATGTTTTGAAACTCAATGCAGCAGTTCAATAATTAATATCAATATAAAAACTAATTAATATAAATATGAATAATAATTAATTAATAAACTTTATTTATTTAGAAAAATAGCAAAACAATTGATGAGGTATCTTCAAAACCTTTTTTCTTGGTAAAAAGAAGTCTCTTAAAATCTACAAAAGGTAAAAGGGAATAAAAAAAATAGTAAACATATTCTAAAATAATATCGACCTTGATCTTTTACCCCTGATTTCCCAAGGTGCAGATTTTTTGGTATTTATTTGAAAACATTCTTATTTTGGGTAGACAATAAGAATTTTCTATAAAAACATGACAAAACTTGGGTCAATATATATGTAATATAATTATATTTAATATACCAGCCAATAAAATTTTTATAAACTAATCATTGTTGTAAAGTATAACTGGAAATTTTAAATTCAGTTAATTCATAGTCTTTCATTTTTACACAAATAGAAACAAAAAAACTGTTTTTAGGTTAAATGGTATCATTATAAAGATAAATATTTTGAAGTAAAAAAAAAAAATAAAAAAACTCTACCTCCATCATCCAATTCAATATTTTTGGGAACAAAATTCAAATAGTCAATGCCAGATGCCTTCTCGACAACAGGATCTTTTACACCAGTTAATCGTGATAGCTATGGTAAGAAATGTTAGGGAATAGTTAAAAACTAATTTAGGGTTTTTTGAAGAGTGACTTTAAATGTCAAGAAATAACTCATGTCTTGCATTACATAATTCTTGGAATATTCAGAACATTGAAACAAAACAAAATTAATGTTTAGGAAGAAATGGCTTCAATGATATGGTTGGAATGAAACATTTTATAAAAAATTTATAGAGACAATTCATTGTGATATTGTAATGCTTTGTAATAGGTTTTTTATGTATTCTTTAGTTTTTCATTTTACATATTTCAATTTACAATATATATACAGTAAAACAGTTTCCAGCTTCCTTTTTTACTATTAGCAAAGTTTCACTCAATAAAAACAAACCTCTTTCTTCATTTCTTCATTTATACATTCACCATTAGCAGCAAAATTGGAATCCCAATTGTCATCTTCATCACCTGAAATCACTTCTTCATTTAGAATATCATTCAATTGACAAAGCTCAATTGTTTTTATAGGATTATCAATTGATTTTTCAACATTATTAGTTGATGTGTTCATTACATATTTGTTTTGGCGTTTTAATTTGCCAACTTTCTTAGCAGCCTGGCGTTTCGTATTTGGTGAATCGACAGAATCTGCATTCTCATTTGGCTGATAACTAGATAGGATATTTTTGGTTTTACTTTTTTTGTTTAGTTTCACCTTTTTTACTTTCTTATTACTAACCTTTTGGGTATTATCATTAACTTTAACATTTAAACTATCAGTGCTTAGTAGTTTAGTCGGAACAATGTCATTTAACAAAACAGGTGTGTTTATAGAGCCACCAGTTGTGATAATTTCATCCTTTGTGTCTAAGGTTGCAACAATTTCACCTTTATTTACATTGTTAGTTTTTTGTTTGTAATCGTGTTGACAAGCTTTCGATTGAAAAATACCTATCAAAGTTTTAGAACATGTTCTATCAATTTTTAATTTCTTTTCATGAATATTGACAGATCGCAAAATTTCCATTGCATTCTCTATAGCATTATTAACAAAATTATTTGCCATACCTTCCAAATACGAATAAAAATTGATACTAATTTTGACATTTTTTTCCAATAGTTTATCAGCTTTTACTTTTTGAAAGGCTTTAGTTAAAATCTTTTTGCTTAAGTCTTCACTATATTTACTTAAAGCAAGTGGTATGTCTGAACGTTTATTTAATTTTATTTTATCCAATTTGTCTTGACTAATATTTTTAGCATAATTACCATTCAGTGTAACATGCATGTCTTCGATTATACTAGCACTTAAGTCAACACAGAAATCTTTCAATGCTGGATCAGTGAATTTTACACAACTAGATGATACAAAACTTTTGTTGTCTTGAATTAAATTCAGAGGAACAGTGGGTAGATTCGGTGTAGCAAGCACCTTTCGTTCTCTTGCACTTGTTTCTAAAACTTGAACATTATCATTTTGAACGCAAGGATTCTCACAATTGTCATGTGAATCTTCAACAACATACATATTATCTTGTCTGTTAATCAATTGTAACGTCACATTATTTGCACAGTCTAATTTTAATTCTTCGGAGGAATCATTCACATCAATTTTATTGTCACATGTTAGTTGTACATTGTTAATTTCAACAGGTATAAAAGACATTTCATGATTATCAGTAGGCGTATCGTAATCACACAAATTTGAATTCATTGAATTATTATCAACAGTGTTTATAGAAGTATTCACGAAACTCCCACTCAACTCTTCTGATTTGAAATCATTACAAACTGATTTTTCTATATCTACAGTTGGTTGCAAATATCTTTGACCATCATTAGATGTATTGTTTATCTTTTTCGTAACATTTGTTTTATCACCTTTGTCCATAACATCACTGTTATTTTTTACTTTTGTGCTGCCTGTTGGGGATCTTCTGTGTTTCGGCACATAAAGCTGCATGTCTGGTTTAGTTCTATACAACAAATAAAATGAAAAAGAAATTTTATGTTTCGTGATATAAGAAGTCTAAGAAAATATAGTAGCAGTGGAAATACACATTGTAAATGTGTATTTAAGGATTGTAATATTTTGATATTAACACAATGGCAACACAAATTCTGGTCATTTTTTACATTTGGTTGAACATATTAATATAATAAAAAAAATGCTATTACAATAAGTAAAAACAAGCAATTTTTCTAAGATATTAGATTTATCATGATTCCGAAAAGATTACTTGTTTTATTAGTGATATGGTATATAGTCAAACCTGTATAAGGCAGCCACCTTTAGCCCCCAAAAAACTGGCCGCCTTAGACAGGTGGCCGTCTTATACAGCAACCTATACAAGGCACCCAAAATTATTCATATCATCATTTGGCCGCCATAAACACTTTTTCATTTATTTTTTATTATAAAAGCAGCCTTGCTTTACTGTATTGTTGTGAAAGAAAAAAATCTTTGAACTGTTATTATTCAAATTATTTTCTATGTAGCTCCACCTTAAAATTAATGACCATTGTTCATAGCTTTTAAAATAAACATATAAAAACTCTCTTCTTTCTTGTATTTTACTTCCTGTTTAATAACTTTGTGTTAAATAACTTTTTAGTTTCATAAAACAGCTGGTGTTTTATTTATCACTTCTCAAATAAAAGGTTTTGCTAGTGCTTTAACATATTCTAGTGTTAAATACCTGGCTTTTAATCAATAAATATGAGCAAACAAAGAAACCCACTTTAACATAATTGAAAGTTTCAAATATAAATAAAATGTAAGATAAACCAACTCTCCAGATAAACCAAGGCCAACTACATGTTTTTCTAATTGTTTTATTGGGTAATTTATATTGTTTTGAAATTAACAACTTGTTTGTTTGAAACTAAAACAGCTACAACGGAGAACAAAGTTTAATCATGATGCAAATCAAATCTTCTTCAGATTGGAGAAGAAAAAAAATATATACATATTAACTTGTAATATGATCAACACACTGGTTGATAAACTAGTTGCTGTGCACTAAATAACTTAGTTCACCTAACATGTTTAAATTAATTTTTATTATTTAAATGATTTTTTAAAATATTATTAAAGTGTATAATATATATTGCTTTATTGCTATATTAGCAGAACATAAACAACCATTAATGTTATACTTACAAACCAAAAACCAAGATTGATTTTCACAACAACAAAATATATTGTCAGCTTATAGGTCTGTGACAAAACTATAGGTAAAATTAAAAACAAACCTTATTTTTCCATTACTTATTGCTGTTGCGCTCATAACTGATTTGTTTGATGTTTTCGTGAAAAAAACTATGACACGTCTTTGAATGTTTTCCCCAATAGAAACTGAAGCAATGCAGCCAGCGAATTCTATTGATTTATGAATTAAAAATCTACCTCTAGAACTCAACGGCGGAAATAATAAAATATGATTTCGATTCACATCATTTCTGTTAAGAAAACATTTTACACATGCCTTGATGTGCAAGCAAAACTCTTCTTCATCCAAACTAATGTAACTCATACATATATTTACTAATATATTTTCTAAAAAAACAAGACATATTATGATATATAACCAAACCCAGCCAAACCCAGGGACATTTTCATGTGTTTCTATATTTGTTGTAAAGAAATGCTGGTAACAGTACCAGTTGATTCTCAATGCGGCTTATGTACTGAAAATGAATGAGACACTATAAAATCAACTGTGAATGCAACAAGTAACAAGAATTTTTTTATTAGCAATTTTCTTCCTGCTTAGTTCTTATTTGAAAACATTTGTTCACAATGTTCAGAACTGCTTTCGTCAACTGGTTGTCAGGTTGTTATTTGTCAAAAGTTATTAGAATATCAAAAATATTTGGCTTAAGCAATATCGTTTGAATATCTAATAATATGTTGTTTTCATCTTGGGTGATTATTAATACAGGAAAATACTGCAATAGCTTTTTAATTATGTTTTCTTTTGTATCACCAACTTCAGCTATCAATTCGGAATTATGAATTCAATTTTCCATGTAGATAAATGTCTGAAAATCATAAAACACTTTTAGTCCATTCCATAAAGATTCATTGAAACACCTTAAATGACTTTAGCTTAAAATCAGCTTGTCAATGTTATTTTGTACAACAGTCTTACACTGTCCAATTCTTTTTTCAATTTATGAATAACGTTCTAGGGTTTTTAAAGAAGAGGGAAACTTGTTGATGTACCTTATTTATAATAACGAATTCTGTTTTAGTGGTTCAATTTTATGAGAATGAGAGCTTTGTTTGCATAAAAAAAATTGTATGTAATTAGGAGGGAGAGGGGGTCATACAATTAAGGGGCAATTGCTGTTTTTGTGGTGATGAAACCTTTTGTTGATGGCACACCCTGCAAGCTGCTTAGTCAGTACAAAGCTAGAGACAAACAAAAATAAAATTGAAAATTTCTGTGAGATCGCTAAAATTTGTCAAATTCAACCAGACACAGTTTGGTTTATCTAGTTATGATTTATCAAAGTATAAATAAAGTAATATTTAATCATATTCTAGTTTCTAACTAAATATATAATTAAACGTCGAAATTTTCTTTATATTCTGTCTGTCTGTTTGATATTGAGCCATAGTTTTAGTTGCATTTTTATATTACACAATTATCTTTGGAGTTTATATAATTGATTGAACCCTTTGTATACGCATCGTTAATGTATTTATTCAAATAAAGTATCAATCAAAAAATAAGTTTATTTCAAACTACAACATACATTTCCTCAACTCTTACAACGTGAATAACTAAAAACCGACTAGCGAACTATGTAGGCTCCCAAAAGTAGGAAATAAAAATATCGAATAAATTATGTTACGTCATAAATACACGATTTAACAATTTAGTAATAGACATAAGCAAGAATTGGCAAGTAGTTTATATAGCAAGATCACATAAAAACTTCAGCCTTAAAAATAAAAGTAAACATTAAAATCACATAAAATACTCTAATCCTAACCCTAGCCCTAACCCTGACCCCAAGCTATAACCCTAATTATGAAGGCATATTAACAAAAAATCCTTATATGAGTTATTCA
>JAUELD010111525.1:0-10663 GCA_031471615.1 Aglantha digitale | reverse complement strand
AAGGCTTCAATCTAAGTAAAAAGGCTTCAATCTAAGTAAAAAGGCTTCAATCCAAGTAAAAAGGCTTCAATCCAAGTGAAAAGGCTTCAATCTAAGTGAAAAGGCTTCAATCCAAGTAAAAAGGCTTCAATCCAAGTGAAAAGGCTTCAATCTAAGTAAAAAGGCTTCAATCCAAGTAAAAAGGCTTCAATCCAAGTGAAAAGGCTTCAATCTAAGTGAAAAGGCTTCAATCCAAGTAAAAAGGCTTCAATCCAAGTGAAAAGGCTTCAATCCAAGTAAAAAGGCTTCAATCCAAGTAAAAAAACTAAGCAAGTTTATCAAGAATATAGTGTCTATTTTGCTCAAAAATGTCCAATGCATACACACCTTAACCATTAATTACAGCCATACCTCTTCCACACACAACTTCCACACACCTTCATCACACACAAGAACCACATATAACCAAACATATTAACCGCACACTTTGATATTAATGTTACTAATGCATCGAATATGAAACTTAGAAAATGGTTTTTTAACAAATCAGCCCAACTTTTGTGATCAAAACAAAGCTAAAAAAATCTCTTTTTATAACTTTTATACCTTTTATAACAAATACAAGAATATTACGACTATTCATTCAAATGCGTCACAGCACTCACAAAACTTTGATTGATAACTGATATGCAAATTAAAACATTTAAGAAACTTCTAGTAGCTTTTTTAATTTTTAAGTTTGGATTATTTCTAGAAGTTGACATCATCACTTTTAAAAGTTATAAAACTGAACATTAAGTATCAAAGTTTTACAAAGTTTAATCATAACCAACTAAATAATTACAGAACTCTGATTACAAAAACTTTAACACGTATATCTACAAGGTATGAGTAAAAACAAAGTACAAATAATAGCTAAAATACTAAAAAATAAAAATAAATAACATGAAAACGAAATATTCCATTTATTATAACATGTAATAAATGAGTTAAGTTATGTTTGAATTTTCATTTGACAGAGAATGCATCCTCCAAACTACAAAAACAATTACCTGTATCCTATAGATGAAAAAAAGAGTGAAAAAGATATATCTTATATCACAAAATTATAAGAGAAGCAGGTTATGAGTTTATCTAGACATAAAACAGCTGCAGATTAGAAACGTGGAGACTGTGGTTGAGGGTTGCTTTAGTTATAGTTTCAAGCATTCCAAAACTCAATATATCTAAACATAATTAAATAATTTCCCTTTTTAACTTTGACACTAGGGAAGTGAACATAAAAGCTTCAGTTAATTTCCATTGAAATGTTCTACAATTAATTTCATTAGACTAGTTGACATTTTTGTTAGAATAAATAGATTATAAGATTTGTATAATAGGTCCGCTACTCATAAAACAGCACGTATCTAATCAAATTAATTTTTTCAAACTTTTTAAATATTTATAAAAAAGTAAAATACAACCAACATCAAAGTTAAAGTATGGCGTACTTAAAGTGTCACGTCAGTGAAATTTTAATAAAGGAAATTACAGAAGTTAGTTGTTGGCAGTGTTTATCTTTTGTTGTGTAATATTTCAGGTTTCATAAAAAAATATGAAGAAGGAAGGAGAAATGAAAACAAAAAAAAACAAAGAACCAATAAGTAAATCAGCCAAACAGAAATCTTGTTGTTAAAGCATATGACATGTATAGGCACATAAAAATAAAAGTTGTCTTTCTTTCTAAAAGAACATTTTTACTTATCCATTATTTAATATGCTAAGAGATGTAGAAAGGATGGTGATCAATTTTGTGCTGTCCTTTCATAAATTTCCCTACTATTGGCTATCCTTTGCAAAAAACATCAAATATTGAGACAAATAACCTGGTAAAGGATACGAGTCACACAAGATAAGATAAGATAAAATGCATGTATATATTTGCCAGCAATTAAAAGATACACTAAAGCTTCTAATAAAATTATAAATACACTATAAATATTATATGGCTAGTTCGGAGACTACACAAAGTAATACTATTGAGTAGACACTGTATGTGAGAAAACAATGATGAGTTAAATACATCATTGTCACTACCTTATTATCATTTTAAAGAGTACTACCATTTTTCAATGGGTATATACAGCTAGTGTATAACTAAATGTTGACTTTGTTTTGAGACCATATCTGACGACCAGTTAATCATACCTCCAGAAACTGGACCCAGGCAGACACAGACTATGGACATTTTGAAAGAGAAAGGAACAGCATTCTAACTGGGAAGTTTATGAATAAAATGGGGCCAATGCTGTAGTTGTAACTGATCATAAACCATTAGTTACTATATATAATGACCCAAGGAAACCTAAGTAGCTACGAGTAGATCGGCACAGACCAAAGTTGCCATGCTTCCTTTATACAGTTGTTAATGAACCGGGTGACAAAACACCTTGTAACTTAGGTTCAAGACACCCACTTGTTGTAGAGTTAACAGATAGAGCAATTCAAGATTGGGCAGTTGAAAGTGGCTTGTAAACAGAGTCATTGAAGATCTACTACCACAAGCTGTGACATGTGACTGTGACAAAAGATCCAACTATAATCCAACTTAAAGAGAATATAATAACAAATAACTACTGCAAAAACTCCCTCAGTCAATTCAAGAAAGTTTTCAATTCACAGAATTATCATTCATCAATGGTATCGAGAGGCGAACAAGTAATCGTCCCTAAATCAATGGAAGCAGATATTGTAGGTATTGCATACGAAGGCCATGCTGGTAACGATAAAATCTTAAATCTCCTTTGACAAACATGTTGGTTCCCAGCAATGGCTCAAAAAGTGAGACATACATACCATGCAACGCTGCCATTCCTAATGTTACCCCACAACCGCTGCTAACCATTTACCAAATGCTTGTTTTAAGGGACCCATAGGTTCAATTGACCAGTAATAATTGACCAGTAATCATAGTATCCAGAAGTAGATATAGCCAAGTCAACTTCTTTGGCTGCACTAGAACCATGTTTAGACCGCATTATTGCATCGCATGGCATCCCAGAAATATATCCACTGACAATGGATCACAATATTTTAGTAATGAAATGGCTGAGTATACAAAGCACAATGGTATCAAACATGACCCTGTATCTCCTGATGAAATGCATAATGGCAGTCACAGCCAAATTCTGTGATGGAATAAGTATGAACAGTGAAAATGTTATTATTGAACAATCCAGATAAGTAACTGGAAAGAAAGTAGTATCTATACTAACTGATCTATAATTGATATGTTGTATTTATTTAGTGATAAATATATATTAGACCTACTCTGGTCCATACATTAAAACTGCTTATTATTACTGAAAGGACTAAAACATACACCCTCAAAAAGAATCAAATTAAATAAAAAAAATAAATCTACGTTATTCTGAAGTCTTGATGATATGTTATAAATAATACACCTTGATTGATTCCATATTGGTTAATTTTTTTGTTATGGTTTATTTTGAGGTATCAATATTTAACATTTATTTAAAATTGTATTTCTCTATATAGCATCACACAAATATTTATGTTGTACAAATCAAGGTACAGTACTAATTTAACAAACTTGTCTAACTTTAGCTAATGTGCAAAAAAAGGTAAAATAAGAACTTCATACGAAAAACCACCGTCAATTTGAAAACCTTAACAATTGCCTTAAGTTTTTAGTCACATAAAAAATTTTGAGTAATTTTTTAAAAATAATGCTTTTTGGTAAAATATGACTTTCTTTTGGTACAATAAAATTCAGGCTGTATATTTTTGTAAATTTATGATGGCATTACCAAAACAAAGCCAGAAAAAATTAATAATTAATAAACATAAACATAAATGTTTCTGAGTAAACAGTGTTACATTGGGAGTATAGATTCAAGGATAAAGAAAACTTAAGTTATACTTAACTCTGTAGACTAAAGGCAGATTCTTAAAATAAATCTAAGAATCGTAAAGCAACCAAAACAAACCAAATTATAAATTATAACCAAATAGCTAGACATTAAATTCATCTGTTAAAAACAACAATAATATATTAGTTTTTATATAAATAGCATAAAAGAATATTAAAAGATGAAAATGTTCAGAGAACAAAGTAATTAAAGAATGAGTGATGACTTGGGTCCATCATAGTTTTCTTACGCTCAAAGTAGTCAACATAAAATACATAAAATGTTTTATTTATCAAACTTTCTTTTTAGGATTCCACCCACTCCATAAATCTTGTAATACACATTCTGAGACAAAAAAATGTTTTTTTAGTTACTTCTATTAATAATGTACAAAATTGCATAATTTTATTACATGACTGAGCCCAACATTTTTGGATCATTTTGACAGGTGGGTACAAAATCTGAAAATTTCTTTTGATATAATTTTTTTTGAGCAATTTTTTAAAACATTAGAAAAATATTAAAAGTCATGAGATTTGGGATTCATACCACATAGATAAAAAAAGTTATAGCAGAAAATTATGACGTTTTGGGAAATTCAATGAATTAAAAACAAGTTGCGTATTACTAATTATATAAAATGTATATATTCTGCTAGATACGTCTTAAATAAGAAAGAGAAATTCAGTTTTAAACAGACAAACCTAGATTCATGATAGAGTTTTCTAAATTTGTTTTCACCAAGAGTAAGACTCTCATATGAGTTTTCTCTTATAAATCAGAACAGAATGCAAAACAAATCAAAGGCAGTATAAAAAAAGATACTAGAGAGGATTTCCTCATCTTCAAAATCTACATCTTCAAGAAAAACAAGTAATTGTATTTAAAAAATGTAACAATATATAATACTAAAAAAATTATATAAATTGTTGTAAAACCTTTTCACAACTACAACTTTCACCTTTTTTTACTTAAGGCTTCTCAGAAGTCAGTGACTATTTGAGGGGAAGTCCTTAAACAGATTTTGGAGGACTCAAACAGCGAGCATTGCGGTGAAAGTTGAAAACAATATCCAATATGCCACTCTGACATAAAAGTTTTTACGTTTAATGTTACAAGTTTAATGTTTTAGTGAACATGTGTTAGTGTTGTTTTACTAAATACATTTAGTATAAAATAAAATAACTACTATAAATTTAATAACTACTATAGTATAAAACATAAATGACGATAAAATAGGAAGCTAGTGCCCTTCCTGTTAATTTTCAATACTACCACACTAAATAAAATATTACTATTATTAATAACATCTATAAATTAATAAACATACCAGTCATTAACGCCATAATATATCATTAACTTTAATCCATACAAAACACCATCATCAAATTATTAATAATTAGGTAATCACTTAAAATTCATTAATTAATGTAGAATAGAGATTCAGCACTTCAACTTGAAGCATGACAATTAGTTTTGTAATTTTCCAATCTTTGAGAGTTTCCAATATTTCATTAATAGCTACCTTCAGTAAATGTTTTTAGCCTGTTACCAAACTGTTCATGTAAGTACCAATCATGGTGCAAGGAAAAAAATGTACCAAAGAGACCATATATATATATATAAAATAGAAAAAGAAACCTATTTAATAAAGAAGCTAGAATAAGCTTTATACTAGACTACCTTGATATTGAATGGGATTATCTACTCAGGTAGATGAATCCTTAGAATTATATCTAGCTGAAATTTATCAAATTTTAGTCATATTAAAATAGATATTTTAAAATACTTTGAAAAAAATAAATTAAAATTTCAAAGTAAACCCTGGATTTCACATGGAATAATTAAATCCATTAAAATTAAAACCCTCTATTTAAAAATTTTATTAAATCTAAAGAGTCAGCAAAAAAATTACATTGTCACTCCCAGTATAAAATTTATCGTAATCTTAATTTTTCAGATAATTAAAGCAATCCAAAAAATACCTACTTTCATACATATGATATCAAGATAACACACATGATATCAAGGCAGCTTGGCATTAAGAATATAATTAATATGAAAATATTCTTTAAATTCTTTTAAAATATCTATTCCATGTGAGCTCTCAGATAATTTTAAGATTTTTACATGCTGGTATTTTATTCACAGAATCCATTCTTTTATTTACAGTAACAGACTTTATGATTTTCATGAAACATCCAAAACTATTTTCTACTTTTTCTACAAAACTACTTGAAATCATACTTAATAGAGAAAGACTTGCTCAAATATCTTGGAGTATTTATTGACGAAAATCTAAGTTGGCATATCTCAGATATTTTGTTACTAAAAAAAACACTCTTATCAATATACCATGCGATCTTTTAATCTCTTCTTCATTATGCATGTACAGTATGGGTTCCAAATTAATTCAAATTAAAGCATTGAATTATGCTCTGAAAAATAGCTATTCGTTTGATTAATTTTGCCCACAAAATATCACAGATCCACTGTTTCATAAATCAAATTTTTTTAATATTCAGGATAAAATTTAAGTATAAGAATGCATATATCTTTCTTAGTAAATAAATTAAAAACCTATTGTCTGAAACATTTTAAACTGGCTTAAGTTAAATTTTTATTTGGTGCACTTGGTGCACTTGGTTACCAAAACTAATATCTATGGTCATCATTCTTTTATAATTCCTTTAATTAACATCTTGAACTTCTTTTACAGAACTATATCTGACAAACCCCTTTATAAACATACAAAATTAGGTCTTCAAAATCATTTTTTATCTTCCAGGTGTATGCTAATGTTTGGTATTTAAAAAAAAATTATTATTTGACTACAATTATTATAAATATTTGACTTTCTTTTTTTTTTTTAAATATATGATATATCAATGGAAAGCAAATTTTAAGTAGAATCCAATATAGCACGCAAGGAGTGTATAAGCAAATATAATTCAAGATATTAAGAAAGGTTTTACCTTAATTTTAACTAAGAATTTACAATATAAT
Source organism: Aglantha digitale (assembly GCA_031471615.1). Taxonomy (NCBI): domain Eukaryota; kingdom Metazoa; phylum Cnidaria; class Hydrozoa; order Trachymedusae; family Rhopalonematidae; genus Aglantha; species Aglantha digitale. The sequence continues at coordinate 3,764 of JAUELD010111525.1, read as the reverse complement.
CTTCAATTTTGTACTATAACTTAAACTTAACATTTAAACCAATGGTTAGAAACTGATTATATAGAATGTGAATGTGATTTTCAGCTATGTTGAACACCAGAAATATATCAGCAATACTCATAATTTCATCAAATTTACATTGAATGTCTGCTTAGTTTTTCATACAAAATACCATTTGTCTAGTATTCTGTGTTATGTTCCAATCTCCAATTATTTTGATACAAATGATTTGGTCATGATAAACTGGATTGGTATCATCTTCACTAGGGTAACGCCATGCTGAGTTATTTCCAGGTCTAACACGTTCTAAATGATCTACCATATATTGCTCATCATTTAACCTTTCTTTTACGTACCCGATATACCAATCCCATCTTACATATATGCACCATAAAACAACACAATTGTCATTTGTTTCAAATTCTGAGTCAATTTGAATATTGACTACTGTAGGCATAACTGTTCCTTGTACAATAGCCAACGCATCATCATTTGTTGGTAAATCTGCAATTGATCCTGTGGCCAAGTCAATGTCACTCAAAAGGATTAGCAAATTTTCTAAAGGCTCTTCATGAGAAACTTTGTTTAATCGGTATAAATCAGGGCGAGACATCATATCAGTTTTGTGCGTTGTAAGATAATAATTCAACTCCACCTTAACAATTTGTTCTTGTGTATCTGGCTTTGAAATCAAAATTGATTGTAACTCCTCTGCTGCAAACACAAGGACCTCCCCAAGATTTCCAATTTTGCAAGATCTATTTTGAATAATCTTTCAGTTTGATGTTTTTTCCTAATTTTTCTGATTGTCATTCCAATCAGTTTTCTAATACTTTGGTCACTCTTCTGGCTATGGTTTGCACTTCACCTATTCTTGATTGGAATAGGGAAAGGTTAAGCATATGTCTCTGTCAAATTCATCAGCTAGTGAACAAGAATTGCCAGATTTTTCATATGCTATCTGGAGACCTGCTTCAACATCTTTTCCTTTAAAGAATGGTTTTAGATATGGGTTTACTAAATCAAATTTTTCTCTCAGCTTTATTTCTTTTTCTAATAAGTTAAGAACTAACGAATTAGAATAAAAAATATTCGATTTTCTGTTTCTATTTGAGCTTGCTTATAATAAATAAGTAAAACTCATTCACTTGAACCTATTATTTTAAACTTGTCACTTAGTAGTAAACTAAGTATCTTTACTTTTTTATTCAAGTTACATAGTCAACCATGTTCAGTCATCATACTAAATATTTGAATGTATAATAAAAGAAAGAAAGTATAATTTGAATCATAATTGTTAGAAAGAAAAGTAAATGTAATGCATGTAATGTTCTAATATTCCTAATCTAAACTATGCCAGTGACAAGGATAACAGCGGGTCACACTGTTTTTGAATCAAGTTTGCATGTCAAACTAAAAAGTTGGAAACCCAACAAATAAAGCATTATAACATTATCTAAAACAAAAAAATTGATGAAATATTGCGAATAAAAGCTTTTCTGTACTACAACTGTATAACCCACAAAGGTTTTATAGTTTAACTACTGCTATTTTAGATGGTATAAATGAAATTTACATGAAATTTGCTAATTATGCTATATAGCACCATAAAAAAATGGTAGCAAGAAAAATTTGAGCATGGCAACTTTTTTCCTCTACCTCTATTGTGACACGGGTGTATGTTCCTATTTTACTGTAATAAATTATATTTTAATAAATTACGGTAATAACTGATATTTTGTAAATCATTGATCTGCAGTAATTATATACTTAATTACTTTATACTTCTTACTGATAATATAAAGAGTTTTTTCAATAAAACAAAAAGTGTTTGTTTTAGATTTTAAAGATTTCTAATAGAAAAGGTAGCTATTCTATACATATACTATAGCTAAAAAGAATAATATAAACATGATGATGGTAAATCATATCTTTGAACCTCTTTTACCTGAATATATCTTCTTCATCTAAATATTTTAATGATGTCGAAACATTAATGTATTAATAAACAACAAAAACAAGTTTTCTTGCAGTTAGATGCATTTAATATCACACAAGCACATAGAAATTTATGATGGTTTAAAAAACAGGTTTTTAAAATGTTATTTATTTTATTTCTATTTTCATAAGTAAAAACTGACTGTTTTTATAAAGAAAGGCAGGAATTCAAACATCGAGCATTGTTGTTTTTATTTTACATTCACATTTTACCATTCTTACTATATCACTACAGTACAGTACTTTTCTAATAAATTTTATTTTACTAAAACAAATAGAGTAAAATGTATAAAAACGTATAAAACGTATAAACTACTTTCTTTTTGATAAAAAAATAAAAAATGAATAATAAGATAATGTAAACGCAGTATATGAATAAAAATATATATCGAAGATGTAAACAACAGTGAATTTGCAAAGGGAAAACTGTAAAGGGTAAACACCCTTTGAGTTAAAAGTTTTTTGGGTAAAAATTACTTAGAAAAAAAGCATATATTTTGAGCTTTGATTGCTCTTATGCTCAAATTTTCAGTTTTTTGCTTGAGCCTTGTTTGTTTTTGAGAGTATCGTTATTTGCATGGTTATATGTATACAATCCAATAAAAGGAGTGTATATTATTCATACAATAAAGGAGATTAATATCACTAAAAAGCAGAGAATAAATTAACAATAGAAGAAAGAAATAATATATTTAAAAATACAAATTTTGCTTTATTATTGTAGCTATAATATTATGAATATATAGACAAAGGAAATATATTACAGTATTTTTCTCCCACACATTTCAGTTGTTTGTTAATAAAATGCATCTTAAATGTTTTATCATCCACACCAGCTAGACAGAAGAACAGCGAAGATAGATAGTAGACCAATGCTAGTTATAACATAACAAGGTTCAGACAGGATTGAAAATTTTAAATTTCCAGGTTTTTAAAAAACTATTACTTTTTAAATGTTTTTTCAATGTCCATTAATTTTTATTGCTGTTCAAAATAAATTTCAACTGAAAGTTGAATATGGTCAGATCAGTAAAAAATTAAATTAGGCAAAAATAAAATTTTCTGATTTTTCTTGAGATTACTAAGTAAGTTTTAACCAAAATTCCCTGATATTTCCAGGTTTTCTCTGAGTGTCTTTAAAAACCAGCTATTTTCAAGGCTTTTTCAGGACCCTGAATAATAGCGACAGAACAAAACAATCAAAGAGATTTATAAATAATCAATTCAATTCAGGAAGTTTTATTATTACTAGCTAAACTAAAGAATATAAAAAAGTCTAAAAATAAGAAGGAAAACTCTCTGTTTAGTTTGAGAGACTTTGATTTACAACAACTGTATTAAATGTAAACAAATCAAAAAATAACTCACTATACAAAATATCAAAAGATACCAAAAGTACAACACTACGTTCCCAGTTATTATATGGAAAAATAGTCATATAATATTCGTAACACGAAAGTACAGCTTCTCAGAAGGAGAACATTTGTCAATCCATTAATTTACTTTTCATCTCAGAAGGAGAACATTTGTCAATCCATTAATTTACTTTTCATCTAAGAAGGAGAACATTTGTCAATCCATTAATTTACTCCATTTGTGATTAAAAGCAAAAGTAATCTTGTATTTTTTGTCGACGGATTCGTATATTCGTTTATCTACCACACTGTTCATGGCAAAATCTCGTATCAGTATAAAAATAGAACATTACATCATGAACTTCCAAATATGGTCGTATGTATAATGGAGTTCATTAGAAATCAAAACAA